>MINK01004549.1:0-13391 GCA_001735545.1 Phormia regina
TATGTTTTTAAGTTTAATGTAATTGAAAATTCATTATTAAGTTTGAATAAAATGTAATTGTCCGCCTTTACCTCTTTTTTTGGTACTTTTTTTTCATCCATCGATGTATCAAAAATTGTATTCCAATAAATTTCTAAATTGTAGTAGTATCCCATATTAAAATCCTCATATGAATATTTCAATAAATATAAAAAAATGTTTTATGAAAAAAGTACGATTTTTACTCATTAAACTTTTCAATTTCTAAAAAGTACCGAATTTGTATTTCTCATTTTTTGATAAGTTATTAATATGATATAAATTTTATCTGTATGTTCATTGGTTTCAAAGATACATATGGTGCCAAAAAAAAGTACCAAAATACAGTTTTTACCCATTTTCTCCCTAAAACGACTGATTTTAAAAAAGTACCAGACACCTGTCCAACTATTTTTTAAATGAATTACGATAACTATTCAACTTTTTTTGAATCATTATTAATTTGCGAGTTATAAGGTTACCGATTTTTCCCGTTTTTACCCCCTAAAAAAAGTAAAAACTTTTTTTGGAACAGTCTGCCCATTTCCTTTTAAAATCTTCAATATTTTGGACATCTCTTTGGTTTTGAGAGTTTTTGTGCGAAATTTTATTAAAATTTTCTTACCCTTATAGAATGATTTTCTCAACTATTTCTTCAAAATTTTTGTTTTAGTAAATATTTTTGATTAAGCACCTTCACTTTGGGGAGGGAAATTTCCTTTTTTCGCTTCCCGTGGTTCCACACCATGTTTTATATCAATGGTTGAATTCTCTTGTTACTATTTAATAACATTGGAAACAGTTTAACAGCAGACCTTTAATTTTTTGACCAATTATTTGTAGGACCAATTTTGTTTTTTTTTTTTTTTGGAACAAGCTTGTCATTAAAAAACAACAAAATACCATTTTTGACTTTTTGAAACTCTTTTTAATGCTAAAGGGTATAAAATATTTGTCACAGCCGAATATATATCCCGCTATAATTGTTGTTATATTTTAAAGCTGGGATTGACTTAAAATTATTTGAGTTATCGGAGCAGCCGTTCCAAAGTTCCATAATTATTTCCATTTCATTTTTGAAATCGCACACTGTGTGTTTGTTGTTAGTCATAAATGCATTCATCTTGAAATGTTTATAGGGACGTTTATTAAGTCCATTTGTTTTCTTTGAAGTTTATCTTATGCTTCGTGTTATTTGCTTTCAGAAAATGCCTTAAAGTAAATGTGATTCATTCTTATTTGTCTTTTACATTTCTATCCTTTTCAAACACATGCAATGCAATTGGCTTAAATGGCAAAATGAAAAAAATAAAATTGATTGACTGACTGAATAACTTACTTAACTTAATACTGATCTCTAGTTTTTATAAGTGTGTGAGTGTTAGGAAATCAAAAAGAAAGAAAAAAAAATGGCGATTTATCATTTTGTATTTGTTGAGATTATGTTGAGTGAGAATATTTTTCTTTTGCTGTTTCATTTTGTGTGTATAGTTAGCATCAAGAAATATGAATGTATTTCTGAAGAATGATTACATACACTAAAAGAAATAATTTCTTACAAATTATAGGAATAAATTTATATTAATAAATAAGACAAAGTAAAAATTTTTGGGAAAATGTAAGCAAACACAAGAAAGGTATTCACCTCAAAATTTTGTATCCCTTGCAATTTTTACTCTGATAATTTTGCCATTGGTTCTACTCTGACTATTTATTTTCTGAGGTGAATACCTTTAATGATTAATATAAAAATTTGATATATTTCACATAATGTTTGTTAAATAATTTAAATTATTTAATGTAGGATTCAAATAATAATTATAAAAAAAAAGATAATTATAAAAACGACTGTAATCATTTTGCTTATTTCGTATTAGAAATTAAATAAAATTTGGTAATTTTTATTTCGATTAAAGTGTCATGAAGTGCATGTGGAAATTTGTTTTAAAAATAATTCAACTTCCCTTCTATTTATCAAAACCTTAACGTGTATTGCAAGAATTTCGAAATATTTTATTCAAATAATTCTACAACAATTCATATCAGCGAATAATATTTTAGTTGTAACATTAATAAATTGCCGTTAATACAAAAACAAAAGAAAAAAAATGTCATATAGTAGCACTCATGCTAGTCCCTGGGTGTTGAATGTTGGTTGTAGGTTTTAATAAAACCTTATCAGCCTTATGAAAAATCCTCACCTTCTTATCAGTAGATTAAAAGCACGCAATCAAAAATAAAAATAACAAATATTCACATCAAAAAATAGAAAAAAAAGAAAGAATCGTGTAAGTACGCGTATGTGCAATAATCATAATCAGAATATTTGTTGACCCAATCTTCAAATGAAACATTAACAAAAATGTCAACAACTGGAACGAATGAAACGTACAAACGTACAATCTTATAATAAAAAGCAACAATAAAATAAAATAAAAAATATTGCAAATACAAATTACAGTATTGTTTAAGTAAATAGCATTCCCAAAAAAATATTTCACATTTACATTTTAAAATTTATTAATATTAATTTAAAAACAATTACACCCTTCTTATTAAAAAAAAACGTTAAATATTTAAAAAAATAATATCAAATTTCTTATAAATAATATGAATTACGAGTTGTTTGACTAGGAGTTGCACGGTTTCAATTTAATAAAAACTTATTTTATAATTTAAAATTTAATTTTGTAAGAAAAAAATAATTTTAATTTATATTTTGTCACATGACTTCTAAAGTAAAGGAGGGTCCAACATGAAATTTTTGCATGAGTATAGAAAAGAGATAAGTTAAAAATGTATAATATTTGAAGTATTTAAAAAAAAATACAGTTGTCAGAAAAATATATTTATCTATAACTCTAATAGTTAATCATTGTATTGAATTTCATTGAAATCAGAAATCCGATTGCTTTCCTTTATGACATGGAGTCACTGATTTCGAAACGCTTTAAAAGTATAATAAACCATGATATGAACGAAAAAGTACCCTAGTCTTCAAATGGCCTCATCATGTTTCTTAATTAAAAATTATAGAAAAATAAAAAAGTGCCAGTAGAAGAACCAAAAAGTACCACAAAGTTCTCTCTCTTCTGAATTCTCATTCATCTTTGATTTTATGTTTCTATGTTAAATAATATAGAAAATTCAAGTAGTACTAACAAAAAAAGAATGGTTCCACAAAATCCCCTCTAATGAGTATTATAGAAAATTCAAAAAGTACCATTAGATGAACCAAAAACTGCCCCAAAATACACTCTTATGGATTTAGATTCACTTAGGTCCACATATCCTTAATTTCATGTTTCTAGGATCATAATTTTAGAAAATACAGAAAGTACCATAGAACGAAAAAGTACCATAATATACCTCGTTGTGAATTCTTTCCAACATCGGACCATGCATATTTAAGTTCATTTTTCTAAGTTAAATATTGCAGAAAATGCAAAAAGTACTAATAGCAGTAGACAAAAAAAGTTACCCACAAGACCATATGTAGAGGGACAAAATTTGGCTCAAATTTTTACTTTACAATATTTCTCATTTAAACTTTATTTAAAACGGAATTGTTCTTATACCTATAAATTCAAATTGTTTATCACTTTTTTTAAGTTAAATAAACATTTGAAGCAATTGAATTTGTTCTCAAACTCCAAAATGTTTTTTAGTTTGTTCTATATTATTTAACATAGTTGTTTATAAAATCTATATTATACCTAGATTCACGTGGACTATAAGTTGATTTCATTTCATATACATATTTTTAACACACATGCACACATATACATATATGTAAAAAAAAAAAAAAATACTTAATATCAAATACTAACAAATATAAATAATGCGTTGGAGTAACTTCTAAATGTATGAATTATAAATACTTACTTATGTAAGTACATTATTACAATAACAACAAGAACAAAAGTTAAAACCACAATCGTATTATACACATAAAAATATATGTATATGTTCATATACATAAGTATGTACATTAGGGTAATCACGTTTGTATGGAGAACAAATAACTTAAATTATAATCTAGTACATTCTAAGATATCGTTTCTCAAAATTTTTGGTCCTGACATTATTTTCTCGTGAGCTAAATCCAAAGGTTCTATTTTTGGGTTTTTCAATTTTTTTTCATATTTCTGCTAAAGGAACCATATGGAAATTTGGTATCGCAAGATAGTTCTTTTGGTAAGCATTTAATAACATAACAAACATTTGGGACCTGGTTCAAAGAAACACAAATTTTCACAAAAAGTTTAGGAATTTGATTTTTTTTATACATAAATATTAAAAATAATAGGACCAAAGTAATATAATATAATCATATAGCTGTCATACCGAAACGTTTACCTATTTATTATTATTATTATTATTATTATTATTATTATTATTATTATTATTATCATCATCATATTATTATTGTTATTTAAGAATTTTTCAAAACATAATTTCAATCGAATACAAATTTCTCATAATAGAAAGGATTTGCATGATTTGCATCACAAATAACACAGAGAGTTATTTCTTAATAGAAAATAGTTAAAAACTAGACGCAGCTCCGGAACTTTATGTGAGAAGAACCTGTCACTTTTACATGGGGTTGTCATTGGAGGTGGCTAATTAGTCCCTAGGAACAGGTAGTGGGATAGGTTACAGTACTGGTCTTAGAGGACAGGTTCAGTGTCGATTAATATTACAAAAATTTGAAAAAAATTCGATAATTTTTTACTTTTTAAACATTTTTATTAATCCTTTTTTTAAATTTATGTTTATTTTTATTTTATAATTTTTCATTTGTGTAAATGCCGGCACCCAGAATCGAACCCTTGATCATCTAACGTATGTTGTTCTACAGTTCTATAGTCAAGCATGTTATAAACTGACTTTCACCTGTTAAATAGTGAGTGTCTTTGTGTCAATTGGTTCTCAATGGAAATTTTGGTGACGAGTTAGGTGTCAATTGGTACTCAACTGGAACTGAGGGCCGTCTCATTAATAGAATTGACACAATTTTTCCACAGGAATATCATTGAAAAACTTAAAAAATACGCGTATTTTGATAGAAAATTCATACAAATCCTTCCTAGATAAAAACAATTGTAGATAAAAGAATTAATTTTTTGAAAATCAACCTTGAAAACTGGAAAACGAAAAAAAAAAACGTTTCGGTATTTATGCTGAGGATTATAGTATTCTTTTGGTCATATTCTTTCTTTTATATTTATGTGTAATAGATTAATATTTCATTATTTTTTCGTGAAAAAGTGCAAAATGTTGGGGTAATCTTAACTACTTTTCATTTTAGAACCACCCTAATGTAAATACTTACATGCATGTAAGTAAAAAATATCTTATGACAACAATTCTAACACTCTTTTTATATTAAAAAGTTCTTTTTTACAAGTATTATCAACAATAGAAAATGATTTATGCTAGAATAATGCACGATTACTTTAAAACTTTTAAAAAACTATATAAGTATGAAAGCTTTCTTATATTTAAGTATGTATGTGTAAATATATATGAAAGATTTAATTATGTACTACATGCAAGTGACTTATTCATTGTCTTATGGCTAAAATTTAATGACACATTACAAGTTAATCATAAATACCTGATTCGCAGTAAGAGAATAAATTGTTTTAAATCTGAGATGTCACATCTTGGGCCCTTTATATTAACAAAGGGATATTTTACTTATTTTACATATTTTACAAGATTAGGATTATTTTTTACACCATATTTTCTGACTTTCACCTTTAAATATACCATTTGACTGAGATTTAAAAATGTCCGTCCGCATGGCTGTCTGTCCAAGTAAATCTTGTGAACAAAGTACAGGTTGCAATTTCAATTTACCATAGCTCCCCTTTATTCGAAAATCACTTTAACTTGCATAAATCCCATAAAAATATTAATATCAATTTAATATTCGACACAAATAACATTTTTATAAGTATAAATGACAGTGCAAAATTTTATGAAGATAGGTCCATAATTGACAATAGCTAAGACTCAATTTCGGGAATCACCAAAAAGTTCATAAATACATGTGAATCTCAGTATCGGCGTTGTATTCTGTAATAATATTTTTATTTTTCACTTAATACACGTATAGGTCCATAATTGCCTCCTTCCCGAATTTTTGTACACATAGGCAATCATAATGTCGGGTTTGACCGACTATATCTTTTTCTTTTTCTCCCGTTTTCTTGTTATATTATGGGTAATCTTATAAACAATTCAACCAAGACTTTCGAATTTCGACCGTAACATTCCCTAGGATTATTTTTTATACCCTACGTTGGGGTATTATGCGTTTGTGGAGATGTTTGCAATGAGTCGATAAAACAATCCCCGTCCGTCCATCAGGCTGCCTGTCTGTCTGACGAGGTAAAACTTCTGAACAAAGTGCAGGTCGTAATTATAAAGATATCTGTATAAAATGTGTCACAAATAATTTTTTTGGCACAAGAGCGAAGCCCTTGTTTTATTATTTCAACTAGCTTCCATACAAATGTCCTCCCAGAATAGGGGTTTAGTGGTCATAAATCCTTAAGTATGTTAATATTTTAATAAAATTGTATACAAAGAAGTTTTGTTAATCTTTATGTCAAATTTCGTGAAAATTGGTCAATAATTTCCATGCGGGAAATTTGTGCAAATTACAGTGATGAACCGGTTCCTCAGTGCCAGTTGACACCTAACACGTCACCAAAGTTCAAATTGAGAACCAGTTGACACAAACACGATGACAATTTAATATTTGAGAGCCAATTAATACAATTAGTGGCTGAGTGGTCAACGTTGAAGACTATAAAACAACATACGTTAGATGAGCATGAGTTCGATTCGGGGTTGCCGCCATCGACATTAACGAAAAATTATAAAAGAAAGTTTAGAAAGTAAACAACTACCTAATTTTTTATCAAATTTTTATTACATTAATCGAGACGGAACCTGTATATAAACTTGCGGAACTGAAACCGGTCACTAGTCCTGAGAACCTGTCACGTGAAAAGTTTTGAACCGGTTACTTTACTCTAGGGTAGCCACAGTTTCCATATAAATTCATCTTTAGGAAATTACATCCCAAACGAATGTTAATATCAAGTTGACATCGACACAAAAAAATTTATATAAGTGGGAACAACAGGATCAAATTTAATGAGAATCTGTCCACAATTTACCATAGTTCCCATATAAGGGGCATAAAATCATATAGATGATAGTATCAATGTACTGTTTTGTGTTTATATATTTTATTTTACATTTAGTAAAAGTGTTGGTATACAAGTCCTCTCCCGAATTTTGTATGATAATACACAATGGTATAGGGTATAATATGCTAGGTCTTGAGCGACTTTAGTTTCTTTCTCGCCAAACAAGTTTACAATCGTATTTTTGCTGTAAAAAAGCAGTAACGGTAAAAAATCTGAATTTATACGTATTTTCTGGGTTTCGTTGAAAACTTAATACTCGTTTTATTTTTAAAATTTTTTTATTCATTCTTATTTTTTCCTCTTTGCCAAAAGATTGGACAGATGGGAATTTCCTATAGAAAGTAAATGTATTTAATTATTATATTTTCAAAGTACCACTGTATAAGTGGCTAAATGTAGGCGTGTTTATTTAAAATATGAAGTGTTTAGTAATCAAAGCCACGCATTTATCGTAAAAAAATTAAACAACTCTACTTATAGCAAACGGAAACCACATAATTCATATTACATTGCTAACAATATATTTACAGGCAATAATTATTTGTATTTTCATGAACATATTTTCATTTACAAAGATCTTCTAACAAACTGAAGTGTACATATATTTACAATGAAATATAATTTGTGCTTAAACTAATAGTCCGTACTACTATTAAATGGATATAACAATAGATTAAGTACAAATATGCTAATAAGTATCTTCAAAAATATATGACACTTTTGCATATGTGAAGGTGCAAATGAATTTTTATGTAAATTCAAAGTAAAAACAAATTAAAAGATAAAATAGTAGGTGCGTGCGTTTGGAATTAATTACATAATTATTTTTAGATTTAATAGTGACATTAATTAATTTGTAGACATTAATATATAATACAATCTAATTTTAGTTATACTCGTATTTATGTTAAAATATGTCCAAAGAATTTTAATAAAACGAGTTAATTTATTTATTTTTTTTTAACTATTTGCCTTTAATACAAAGTAAATGAATTTATTAAACTTAAAACTTATACATATGTATGTTAATGTTATTAATAATTATGAGGTGGTCGGTCTAGTCTGCTTTTGCAATCAGTGTGGGCCTATATTGCCGCAATATTTATTTTCTATTTTAAAGATCATTAATCAATTTTGAATCGTTTGTCATTATTCAAAAAATATTTATTTATTTATATTAATTTTTTGAAATTGTTTGTGTTAAGTATATATTTTCAAATTAATTATTAAGAACTATATATCATTTTAAACGCTAAATATTTAAACACTTTCAAAATACAATAAATAAATTTCTTACAAAATGTATTATGTGAATACATTTATATCAAATAAAGAATATTAAATAAAAGTATTTATAATAAATACGAATCTAATAAGTAAAATAGGGTACCTTTTTATATTCTATTCCACCATACGTGGTAGGTGTATTATACGTTTGTGCTAATGTTTGTAAGGCACAGAAAAAATCGCAACTTAAAGTGTTCGACTCAGATTCACTTTCTAAGCAGATGTGCGTCCGTGTGTCTGCCTGTTCATGTAAACCTTGTGAACAAAGCACAGGATATTTTACAAATATCTTGATGAAGTTTGGCACAAGGACAAATACAAATGCCCTCCCGAAGAGAATTTTAACGATCATAAATAGCTTTAATACAACAATATTTTATTAAAATTCGGTAAAAAGTTTAATTTTTGCGCCAAATTTCATTAATTTCATCGGTCCATATTTTTATGCACTTATATGATGGTATGGATATTAATATAGTCGGGCTTAATATTAATATAATACAATGTTTCATTAGGACAGAGTATAGGTTCATTGAAATCAGTGAATTCAATGTACGAATACATTGAATTTTAATATTAATTTATGGCAATATACTGTTTCAATGAACTTGTACATTAGAGTGTCCCGAGAATAGTATTTTTCGAGATTTTGATGTAGGAACACTTCTCAAACAATGCGTAAAAATTAAAATTGGTCTTCAGTTCTTACATTTTGCTGGAAAAAAAACTTTCGAAATGGGTATCAATAATTGGTAATTCTATGCTGGTTATGGAAAAAATATTTTCAAAAATTTTCCAATGGGATTTTGGTTCGCTAGAAGACTTTTTAAGGTATTTTTTCTATAATTGGCTTAAAATTACAAATTTTATGTTACCCTTTTCAAGACTAAACTTAATAGTATTTTTTGACAAATTTTTGACCCGTCACATTCAATCGCTGGTAGGGAACTGAAGATCAATTAAAATTTTTTTAAATATTTTTCTCATAATCGGCAAATTTTTACTCATCGTTTGAAGGGTGTTCCTACAAAATTTTTGTCTACGGGAAACTCTATTATACATAAGGTCAAATTTAGTGCATAAAACCATTGAAACAATGAACGTTTTCATTGTATTTAGGTTCCTTTTTGGTTCACTGTTTAAAAGAATAAATTATTTGCTATTGGTTTTCAAAAATAAATATTTTTTCTGCGAAATTTTCTTTCCTAGAGTTTTTTGTGTATTACCATCCTTTGATATAAATCTTAGAGTCCCTTTAAAAAAATGTAATGTGATAGTAGAAGTATAGTTTTGAGCTTGGATTATATAGACCTAGCGGAGGCAGATCCACAAGGTCCCAAAATTAGACACCTCATTATGATTCAAAATAAAAATTTTTACCTTGTGAAGTTGTTTCGTAATATCGGACTCAAATTTCATTCGATTTTCTAGAAGTACTTTTGATTTTATTAAGAAAATGTAACTCCAAGTAAAATTGTGTAAAGAAAACAATATAAACAATTTTTACGGAATCAAAAGTTATATACACTTGAATTTTGAAACTAATTTCGATTTTTCGAAATTTCGAAGAAATTTCTTATCTTTTGATATAAAGTATCTATGTCGAAGGATGGCATTTTTGAAAAAAAAAAACGTTTTTTTTAGACATATCCCCATTTATGAACCGATCTTGTTGAATTTCAATAGCAACATTTTGGAAAGAATTTTCGATCGTTTGATATATTATATACGGCTACTGTCGGTGGGCTTTAAACATGCCATTTCAGCTGACGGATGTCCTATCGGCATCATTTCATATACGGATCAAGAAAATGTACAAATTTTTCTCTCCGATGTAAATTGTGGAAATTACAAACGGAATGACAAACTGTGGTGAAGGGTATAATGAAAGCCAAAAATAAGCAAAAAAAAAATCTACTCTGGTATAAAATTTGATTCCAAAATTTCCACTAACAAAACCTATGATAAGCCTTAAATTTATTGGCAATGATCTGAATTTGCCCTCATTTTGGATCACAAATTCGGGATCTTATTGAGTTTTTTCGATGTTTTATGTTTTGCTGAGATAGTTTTAAAATAATCAAGTGTAGGTTATAAACTTTATTGAATAGAACAGGTGTTGTAGTTTTGTAAAACTGAAATAAAATTATTTCTATTCTTCTTTAAATTTTAAAAAATTAAAATTTTTCTTTCCGAACAAATTAAATTTGGTTTATAGTATTTTTATATACCATAAATTTTGTAACAATTTAAAGTCACTTGTTTGTGGCAAACATATTAAAAAATATAAAAATAAATAAAAAACTGAAAACAGCGAAACAACCAAAACTGCCTCTTACTTTAACCACAATTGATGCTGTGATTTATGATTTCAAATTTCTTAGATGTCGTTTGTGTTGTGACCATTAAATTAATTGCAATTTATCGATTTTCAAATTGCACAACAAGACTCATACATTTAGTGTACAAAACACATACCACACACATGAACATACAAAATATTATTGTCTGTAGCCAAATAAACATTTTACTTTAAACTTCAAATCAATGTTGTCAACATTTTTTGTAAAATAAAGAAAAGTTATGTTTGGATATTTTTTGTAACATTTTGAAAATGTTCTCTGGGTATATATGTATGTGTATTTGCATACACACTCACATCCTTGTGAAAGAAAAATTCATAAAGATGATGACTGTGACGATGATGAGGGTCATAAATGTTGTTAGAAATGCATAAAAACACACTCCATTCATTTGGTTTTATTTTATTTTTCTACCGAAAAGAAAACAAAATTTACATTGTAACCATTCAAAAGAACACAAATGAAATTCAGAATAAGAAAAACGTTAAATAAATTTGAATATTTCAATTGGTTTGGTCGAATTGTAAGTACTCGCTGTTTAGAAATTTGAGTCAGTTATTAAAAAGTTTGGCAGATAATAGTATTTAAATTAAAAATTATTCTCCAGTATTATATAGAGCAATGGTTCTCAAATAAGGGTCCACCACCTGCAAGGAATCAGCCCAAGAATTTTTATGTAGCGAAGCTATTTACTAGGATGATCGATTATTCAACTTTTTAGAGAAACAGATTTTCTAATAATTGGTATTTTGAAAAAACAATAGCTGTTTTCAAAGGTTTCCTTCCATCGTCCGGACTCTATCTATCACAATCGCGCTAAATAAAGTACGAAAGGTTAACATCAATATTATATAAAACTATTTCCGATAAGGATCGTGCTATATCCGGCCGACTGTTGCAAATATGTCCCAAATTCTTGTTTCTCGTCCGATATATTACTGTAGCTTCTGATAAGCTACATCATAATTGCATGTTCTATTTATCTTTATTTATAAAAGAGTAACGTCACTGACTGAATGACTGATTCATTATCCCACAGTCTCTATATATGTGTATAGATCCAATTAGACGGTATTTTTTTGAAATTCAAATAATTAGAGAGTCTTTGAACCAATCAACATACGATAAAATTTATGTCGAATTAATAACTTATCAAAAATGAGAAATACAAATTCGGTACTTTTTAGAAATTCAAACGTTTAAAGGGTCAAAATTGTACCTATTTTTGGTACTTTTTTCATAAATCATTTTTTTTACCACTACAATTTAAAAATTTATTGGAATTAAGTTGTTGATAATTCGATGAATGAAATAAAATTACCCGAAAAAGGGGATAAAGGCGGGAAATAAAATTTTATTCAAACTTAATAATGAATTTTCTTTTATATTAAACATAGAAACATTAAATTAAGAAATTAATAAATTTTCACAAAAATTGAATTTGTAAGAATTCAAGAGGATGGACTTAGTACTTTTACTTTTTTCTTCTGCTATTGGTACTTTTTACATTTTCTGCAATATTTAACTACGCATGGTCCGATGTTGGAAAGAATTAACAAGAAAGGACATTGTGGTACTTTTTCGTTCTTCTAATGGTAGAAACATGAAATTAGGGATATGTGGTTCATAGTTAATGAGAATACAAAAAAAGGCTTTGTGGTACTATTTTGTTATTTTAATAAGAGATTTTGAAATTTCTAAAATTTTTAACCTAGAAACATGAAATTAAGACCATAAGTTGCTAAGTTAATGAGAATCTATTAGAAAGAGAAATAATTTGGTTTGTGGTTTATTATACTTTTAATTTTTTTTCGAAATCGGTGATTCCATGTCAAAACGAACAGCAATCGGATCTCCGATTTCAATGAAATCCAATACATGTATTGACTATTAAAGTTTCGGATCCATATGTCTTTCTGAAAACTAAAATTCTAAAATTCTTAAAAAAATTATACTCTTTTTTTTATAATCCTGCAAAATTTCATGTTGGACCCTCCTTTATTTTTGAAATCATATGACAAAATATAAATTAAAGTTACATTTTTCATATAAAGTTGTATTTTAATTTATATAATTAGTTTTTATTTAATAAAATTTTTATATAAAAAAATTTTGGAGTTATTTCCGACTCGCGCAAACATTAACTAATGATTACCAAGGATGTTCACGTTTTTGAGATTGTTAATGTTAAACGATAGATAAACATACATTGGGAAGTACAAATGAGTGCATGTTTGTAATTTGTATTTAATAAAATAATTTATAAATACCAGAGAAACAAAAATTTTGCAAGCGATACAAATTTACCAACTATCAGACAAATCCAACCAAACGATCAGAAGTTACAGATTTTTTTCCAAAAATATTAACTAATTGCATATTATGGTACACGCAGAAAAAAACACACTGATTGTACAGCCGTTTCTCTTTGATTTGAATAATACCATGTTCATGATAGCAATGTTTATGATTCCGTTTTATCATTCAATGA
>MINK01004550.1:0-13483 GCA_001735545.1 Phormia regina
TGCAAAATTTCATTAAGATCGGTCCATAATTTACCATAGCTCCCATATATGACCCAATTCACCATAGCTCTCATATATGACCCAAATTCGGGTAAGTTAAGTAATATTAATTGTCATAGAATTTTAAAAATTCAATTACATATATGGACTATTATAATAATATGAGATGTATGTTTGATTTTCTTAATGGGCCGTATATGGTACCTAGGGGCACTTATGATCCGAACATAATAAAATCTGCTAAAATGTTTCACATTCATATTAAACATGTTCATATCGAATTCCATCCAGATAATAAAATTTTTAAGTCAATTATAATTGCCTAACATATTTTCTTAAGGGGCCTTATTTTGGACACAGGGGCAATTATGGGCCGACCATAACAAAATTTAGTAATATGATTTAGATTTACATAATACATGTTCATATCGAATGTCATCACGATAACGATGTTTTTAAGCCATTTATAAACGTAAACGTGAATTTTTAAAGCGGACTTTATATGGGGATTAGGGTCAAATGTGATTCGATTTTTCACCAAGATTTCTTAATACACAGAACTGATCCATTCTAAATTTTATCTTGATTGTTGCATAATTACCATAATTATGTGTAAAAAGGTGTAATTTCGAGGACAATTTGTATGGGGGCTAGGCGAAATCACGGTCCGATTTGAACCAAACTCAGTTGGGTTCATCCTTGGCCCTAATTAACACTAACACTCAAAAAACACTTTTAATAATTTTGGCCAGGTTTTCAGCCAAAATGCCTGTCTGTGTGACAGTATCACTAATTATGCAGACGAGAGTACACCTGGGGCGCTTCGCTGCCCATATAAATTTGAATTAAAATAATAAAAAATTACAAGTTGGAATTTTAAATTGAATATAATTTAAAATTTAATTCATTACAAATGGTCCAGTTTGTTTTTATAAAAAAAATAACAATAATGAGACAAAGTTTTGAATGAGAGAGTTGTATATACATGTGATAATAATACACAGATAAATAATTTTGACACGCAAATTTGTTTATTTTCTTTATGTAAATATATTCATCTGATTTGTGGTATAAGTATTAGTAGTAATTTTTACAGCTTATAACTTCTTAAATGCTAAACGGATTTTAATAAATCCTATATTCTGCACATCTATGAGAAAATATCTTTATAGTGGTGTATTTTTTATTAAAATCGGTTGTTTAGTGTGACCATAAAAGGGATTACGAAAAATGTGTTTGCCTATTGACTATATAGATATCTCTTATTCTACTCATATTTTATTACACTCAAAATCATTTTTCAAAATCGTATTATACATTTTCAAAAATTATTTTTGATGAGTAAATGATGAATGAATGAATAAATAGTATTGTTTTAATGAATGACTTGCATTAATTAAAATACATAGATACTTTTTTTATTTAGGTGTGTGTATATATGTGTGCTTTTATCAGCATTAACCAACTATGATGAAATTAATTACATTAAACAAGAGTATTTGTTGTGGGTGCATTCTGAGAGGATGTATTTTATTTATTTTTTTTTTTTTTGAATGCCAGCCAGCCAGCAAGTGTTTCAAATGGCACATTGCCTGACAATTAGCTGTGCAAATAATAACAATTACATTAACAATAACAACAAAAATATTGCAATACATTATAAACAAAAAAAAGATTTCAAATAAATTATTTTTAATGAAACTAAAATAACAAAAATAAAATTAAATTCTATGTAACAAGTTCTTTGCACTTTAAGTGCACAATTAGATAAAAATAAAACATAAATAAAAGTGTTTCGCGATATACAACGACTAAATGAAAATGCTACAGTAATAAATTTTTTATAATCATAATCAAAATAGCTTTAGGGATGCACAGTGGTTCTAAAACAATTTTTTGTTTTTGGAAAAATTCATCAACTTTTAAAATATATATTTTGTTCCGAACTAAAACTTTTTAAAAGAATTTTTAACACAAATACATATAAAACAAAATCGAAGACTGTTTGGGGAAAGATTTCCTCTAAAGTGCTATCATAATTTTGCCAACTTTTTTTTTTTTTTTATTTGTTTTCTAAAATTCAAAAATATCTAAGACGAAATCAAGAAAAAAATTTTGACCAGATAACCCCATATTTTAGTTAAACATACAAAAAATATCTAATAGGAAACGCTATTTACAACGGCTGGGTGAACATTTAATCAAAAAGTACAATTATTCAAAGAAGTTTTCTGCGGATTGAGATTTCAGGTATTCTTATACCAAAAAAGTGAGAGGTTTTTTAATTCTCTCATTTTAGAACAAATTTATCTATATTGCGACAAAATTTCATTGAAATATCTTTACTGGTTTAAATTTTATTAAGTTCCAAATATTAATTTCTTTCTAGAAAATTTATTTTTTTTTATTATAGTTGATAGACTCTATGGTGAAATTAGTGGATAGTTTAAATTTTTCTTTAGATATTGGGAAAGCTAAACTTTGATTCCTAGAAATTTTGATAGAATACAAATGGGAATAGAATAGGAATCGGAATATAATAGAATGAAGTAAAAACAGAATAGGAATAGAATACAAATAGAATAGGAATAGAAATAGTATTGGAATAGAATACGAATATTACGGGAATACAATAGGAATGGGATTTAGAATAGGAATAGAATGGAAATAGGAATAAGAATATGAATAGTATAGAAATAGAATAGGAATGAAGTAGAAACAAAATAGGAATAGAATAAAAAAGGAATATAATAGGAATACTATTAGAGTAGAATATAAATAGAACAGGAATATATTAGGAATAGAATAGGAATAGAACTGGAATAGAACAGGAATATAATAAGAATAGAATAGAAACAGACTAGAAATATAATAAGAATAAATATATTTAAATGATTTTTGCAGTAATAATTTTTAGAAAATTTAAAAAAATTATGATTATTTTTAAACATAATTTTTGGTCCCAAATTAAGAACCCAAAAAAAAGAAATGTCCAAAATAAGGGTAAAATTTGTTTTAACCCAAATATCTTTTAAACTAAAAGAGATAATCTATACATATAAGTATGTTTTCTATAGACATTTATAAGGACTACTTATATATAAAATTTGATACTTTCAATTAAAATTAATTTGAAGGTCTACTCTCTAGTAGCCAACGCTACCTCAAATCTACTCAAGAAAAACTTAACTCTTATTTAAATATCTCAATCATTTTACAAGTTACAAAATTATTTTCAAAAAAAAATCGATACGGGATTACTGTGCTTTAAATTTTGTTTAAAGTTTAAACATGTAAAATAAAATTTACTCTTCTGGAGCTATAGAATCTCTAAAGTTGTACAATTTTTAAATCAGACCTTCAAGGATTATTTCGAAAAAAAAATTGTAATTAACGGGTCTATTACCCTACAACTGACGCATTTTGCTTATGAAAATTGTATGTTTATGTATATTCAAATGACAATTGTCACCGTATAATCGAAGAAGTAATTCAAATCTTCACAAATAGTTCGAAAACAGGAGAAAGGTCCAGTTTTAGCATATTCTCTGTATAATTGGATCTGACACTGACCCACAGGCTAGTGTTTTTATTATTGGAAAGTAAATTTTTCCATCCCCGCAGATCTGCACTTGTAGAATAATGGAGCTTCAATTTATATATAATATGGATTCGTTAGAAAACCAATAAGGATTAATGGTTGAGCCTCTAGACAACCTTGGGATTAATTTATATATTATTCTGTTATCACCCTCAGAACTTACTTTACATCGTAAGGACTTCAGCACAATTTTTACATTTATAGTATATGGACAAATGTTTTCATTAAGAGAAGAGAGTGAGAACCATTCAGTGTTATACAGACCAATATTTCGTATAAAAAAGAATAATTTGAAACAAATTCGGACTAGTCATTTTCGAGATATGTTTTCATATATAGTACAGCAGAGAACTTTCTTTCCTCGATTCCGTAATTTTCAACTACCTCACATGTAAAATGGAATGTATTAAATATTATAATATTCAAAACTGTAAACTATTTTGCTATATGCTAATTTCGAAATAGTCTTGAATCTTAATGCTTAATCGAAACAGATTACCATTTCTTAGAAGATTCTCCGAATCGTTCTTCTCCCCTCAAAAGTTGACGTGCACGCATTTATTTTTCTCCAAAGAATACCAACAAATCAAGTAACTATGTATGAGAGCACATTTAAATTTCCATTATGCCACGAAGTATTTAAAACGGAAAAGAAATAATCTTGAAATCTTAACTCATTTATCGAAAGTGACTCAAGTAATATAAGATTTTCGGCTTGATTCTCAAGTTTAATTCGCCCTCAGAGTATTTCCTACATTATCTTACTTTACAATAAAGAGCCTTACACAAAGAATGAAATTAAAGAAGGTATTATTCTTTAATTCTTGTGGAGGAATTAACTTTATTTATGTAGGGATTAAAAAAAAAGAACAAAAAGTGGCAGTAATTTTTGATTAAGATATTTAGAAATACACGAGACTGATATTCGATTTTCCGTGAATTTTTAACTAAAATTAGTTTTGAGGAGTTAGTTGAACACTTAATTTAACTGGTAAATTTTTAACTTTAGCCACTTGCTAATCACATATCATTTTAATTTTTAACTGCTAAATGCAAATCAAGATTAATTTAATTTTTTGAACTTTTATTTATGTCTACAGCATAAAAAAGTCCACCATATCTTTTCATGTATAGTGCACAATGGGTATAAATAACAGCAAAATTATTGCACAGCTGCAATTAAAGATTGTATTTTGTTTTATAAAAAAAATTAACAAAAAAACTCATCATTTGGCGTTTGGCATGACGAAAACAACAGCAGCAGCCGTCGCCACAACAACAACAAAAGAAACTTGGGAAAAATTAAAAATTCATGAATCTGAAACCATCATCACACTCCCAACATTAGCCAAAACAGGCAGAATTCTATTGTTATTGGCTGAAGTTCAAAAATATTTGTGTTGATATTTTAATTACGTTGAAATATTCATCAGCAATCAAGTCAGTGGCAAAAAGTGACGGCAGCAGCAGCAGTAGCAACATAATTTGCTGCTGCTGTTGTAGCAGCAATAATTTTCAACAGCAGCAACAAATAAAGCAGCTGTTAATATTTCTATTTTATTTATTTGTTGTTGTTTTTAAATTTTTTTTATTTCGCTATTGTTGATTATTGTTATTGGCGTTGTTGGTTATTTTTTATTTTTTTTATTTTAATTTTTTCTTTTTTTTTTTTTAAATGTGGCGCCCTCCTTTAACAAACGAGACATGTAGTGTGATTGTGATTTTAAGATAGTTTTGTATTTTGTATTTTTTTGTTTTTTTTTTTGCTGTTTTTATTCTGCTGATAGAAAAAATAAATATATTGTTAGATTTAAATTCTTTTCAATAGGAAAAAAACTAAATAATACATTTATGCACCTGCAGCGCCGTCATGCATCGCCACATGTTTTGTAATGGTGTTGTTTTGATGATTGTTTTAGTTTTTTTTGTTAATGTTATGGCTGATACCATTGTTGTTCTTAGTCTAACTCTAATCTTAAGTTATTCATTTATAAATGATCGTAATTTAGACAACAACTTTCAAAGTTTTTTTGTTGCTGTTGTCAGCAAATTTTCTAACGCCCGAATTATTTAAAATTTGATTTTAATACTAAAAGTGATTTTTGAAACTGTTATTAAAAAGTGACATAAAGAACTATTTGTGTGTCCCTTATGTCACTGAAGAAATCAATTAAGTCATTAAATTTAATCAATAAAACCCACATATGGTTTTATTTAAATTAGTTGCTTACCATTTAGAGTAGGGGTTTGTCTTTATATCTTCAAAACTTAATTATCTTCAAAAATGTAGAGAAAATCAAAAATCAGTCTCGTATATTGCTCCAAACTTTAGTTCATTGATCTCTCATAATAAGGAAAACATATTGATCTTACAAGTCCTCAAAGAAAAGGTTGAGAAATCCGTTGATTCCCAAAATAAATGAGAAAAACTCCCCAAATTAAATTTTTGCCCATAAAATCTATATTTATTTGAGATTTGGGAAAAGTCATTGACCAATCCTTTTGAACAGATTAAATTTTTTTAAACTGTACTCGGTTTGCAGAAGTAGCCTGCATTTGAGATTTCAGAACATACAGAATAAAATCTAAATTTTGATATAAAATTGGTGTCAATTAGGTTGGCTTGGACATAAGCTTATTAGACGTTTCGAAATGTTTTTAATTTCGAAATCAACTTTGTGAAAATATCTTTCAGGAAAGTATAAAATTATTATACGTTCTTAAGCAAAATTTTATTTTAGAAATAAAAAAGAGTCAAAAGAGTTTTTCGAAAAAAAAAAAACACTTAACCATTTGGCAAAATTGAGCCAAAAAGGCAAATAACTTGAAAACTTTAGAATAAATAAATAAAAAAATAAATCAATAAGTCTAATCAAAAGCTTTAAGAAGAAATCAATAAACAAAAAATAGAAAATTATCTTTGTCCGAGGTTTTCTACTTTGAGTCTGAATAGCTCTTTTCCTGAAGGGTATCTGGGACCACTTTCTAACCTTTAATTAAACACTCTTAGAGAGATTTGTTTAGAGATTTATTAAACAAATTTTTGGATTCTGTGCTTTATGAAAATATTTAGTCTTTTAAGCTCAATATCTCATTAACTAAAAAAATGATATATGCATACCTGTATGTTTTTGATAGATCAATTCCAATAGAATATAAAATTTATGACATCAATTCAGATAACGAATTTGGATCGTTTATTCATACCCGAGATGATCAACTTTGGGATCCTTGGTATCCGCTGCCGGTAGTTCTAGATTGAGGACCAAAACTTAAACTCTCTATTACACTTTCTGAAAAGTCCTCCAAATCGAAATAGCCATTCTGAAAGTTCATAACTATTTCTATTTTATGTTTTGAATCTAACACTATGGGTCCTTGAAAAATTGTGATGTGATTATTGCGGTATTATTCTTTTGTACTAATGATTATTCAATACTCACCTTAAAGTATACCAATCGACTTAAAATCCTGCTTTAAATCTGTCTAACAATGTGCGACCGTCAGTCCATCTAGCTAGCAGTCAATGTAAACCTGGTGCTCAAATTACAGGTCGCAATTTTAAATGTAATTTAATTATTTGAATTTGACACGTGAGTGTTTTATGATATAAGGACGAAGCCTATTGATATTGATTGTTATTAGTCCATTATTTCACCTATTTACTATCAAAAATTTTCCAGCAATAAAGTTTCAAAACTAAAAATTATTTAAAAATAAGAATATTTAAATGAAATTCCATGCAAATAAGTTTTAAGCAAATATCAATCAAAATGATGTATAAAATTTTATTAAGATCGGTTCACAATTGAAGATAGCCAGCATAGAAACCTATATTCCGAAAAATACGTTATGTAAGTAGAAAGTACATTGTAAAATTTTATGAGAATCGTTCCATAATTTGTCCATAGCTCCCATATAAACCCACTACAAGGAGTTGCTTTTAACTGAATTATTTATATTAAATAACATTAAAACTACAATTTTGTAATTTTTCTAGATAAGATTTTATATTTTGTGATCTGAAAATCATTACATTGAATTAAACTACAAAATAAAAATTACAATAGGTTTACAAGTGATATTTTGTAATTTAAATTTAATCTTTTGAACATCCTCTATTTCTTTAAATATCCTCCAGATTTCAATACCGAAACTTTATACTCTATTACAAATACCACTGAAGCACATAATAAACCACAACTCCAAATAACAAAAGCATAACGTAAATATTCTGGTCCTAAAGGTATTTCAACTTCTGGATCAAGCATTATCTTTATATTTCCACTAACAACACCATCCCATTTAGTATCGATAAGAGATTTTTCCACTAGACCATTTTCACGTATGCGCATTAAATATCTATTGAAATGATCAATTAGAGGCGAACGATGCGGCACTGTAACATATACGGCCCGATAGAATAATTCCTGATCAAGTTTCTTGGCTATAGGATGTTTAAGATAATATTGTTGAAATAAAATATAATCCATAAATTCTTCATGAACTGTATACATATAGGTCATATTCAGTTTATGACGATTTATACGTAATTCTGTATTATTGCCCGAGTGTATACGTTGCTTAACCACTTTGGGTATATCTATTTGTAACATAAAATCAACATCGGCTGTATATTCCAATATAGTAAGATCCGTGCGAGCTATATCATTAAGATATTTAAGTTGAGGCTCATATTCCTTAGAAGTAAATAAACTGGACAAACTAGAAGAGTAATAAGTGGTTAGGAATATACCCGTAAATAAAAATAATAGATGTAAAAGATAATGTTTAAATGTTTTATGTTCCAGACGACTTGAAATGAACAGGAATACACTGAATGCTTGTAAAGCCAATTTACTTAAATCGGTGACAATATTTGAACGACGTTGTAAGAAATACATTAAAATAAATTTCATAACACCGCTTACAATAATAATGAACCATATAAAACCACTAAATGGTAATACCAGATATAAACTCCTGGGAACTTCTTTGGCATTGGGTACCATCAACGTAACCTTACTCAGATGCATGACATTACTGATATCAAAAAATTTCTCGAATTTACGTAAAAATATTGGTATCATACAAAACTTAAGCTCACTGAGAGCCTTAAGACCTTCAACTTGTGTCGTATTACCAGACCACATATCGATAAATAAATGCTCCATCGAACCATTATAATAATCAAAATACAATTGTAACCATTTGTAAAAGTAACCAGTACGTATAAGTTTACCCTGACGATTCTTATAGGAATAACACTGATTTGGAAACTCGAAAAAGGGCATTAGACAGGAACGTTGATGAAAGTTATTTAAATAGGATTTATCCATAAATTCTTCTACTTCCTTTAGATGTACTACTTTAATTTGAGGATAAGGATGATAAGTATATAGTTGTTTTTGGTACCACATTAACACTGAAATAAAACCTTTGGACCAACATTTTTGAAATATTAACATTAATAGTTTATTATCTGGTGGAATCCCTTTTGACGATTCTCTTTGATAAACCAAAAAGATGTCTTTATAATGTCTTTTCCATAGCACATGATCCAGCAACTCGAAGGTATTATTTATATTGCTTTGAGAAAACCATACTATGGTTAAAATTTCACTATTAAATTTTTCATACACCGGCTTAATTTCATGACCATAAGTTACATTGTTGTTTATAATTAATTTAGGTACTTGTATCTCCTTTACTACTTCCAAGAAATCTTCTTGATTTTTTCCTTCATCCACCAGTTTTATGAGGAGATTAAAATTAATTCTACTATTTTTATTAATATAATTAATGACTTGGGCTATATCTCTATTTTCTCCCCAAACTTTTAAGTTACAATTTACAAATAGCAAAGCAAATATTAAGAGGATGCGTGTTGTAAATACGGTGAGACTCATTTTTGTAAACTAAATATTTTATTTCCTTAATGTGAATGTTTTATAGTAATCATATTAAGTAATATTATAAAATAAATTTCCTTTAGCACTCCCCCTACTTTTGTTTTTTTTCTAGAGGCGTTGAAATCATTAGGAAGGAAGTCAGTTTAACAAACGTGTGAAATCAATGGATGGTTGGTTATCTTGATTTAATAAAATCAATTTAGTTTATATTAATTTGTTTACTGGTCAGTAAAGATTTGAATAAGATAGATAATTAGAATAATTATTAATGGCAATTATATGGAGATTTAATTATAAAAATAAAAACTAAAAACTATTACTTTTGTGGAAGATACTTTCGATTTTGAAATATTTTACTTAGTTAATAAATTCGCGACTTTTTTAAATTCCAAATTTTGTATATGTAACCATCGTATAACCCTTTGTAAAAAATTTGCTTTTTTTACAAATCTCTAAGGCACAGTGGGGCAGAAACTATATTTTTTGGAAATAAATCTGCTGTTGGGATTTGCAATAAATTTGCTACAGACGTAGCAGAGGAGTGCTCAATGTGACTTAGTAAATTTTAAAGTGATGTAGTTTCGGTTCTACAAAAGATATTGAATTCAATTTTTTCTATATAACGAAGAATTATGTCAGCTAAGCAATGTAGTTTAGATGAAAAAAATTTAGTTTATACTTCTTCTGATTTTTGCAGTTAAGGTAAAATTTTTGTAAAAAAAATATTTTTCTTTTGAGAAACTATAGATATTTTATCTGTAATAAAATCTTTGTTATTAAAAATATCTTAAAGAAAATTTCGGTGGAAAAATTTTTGTAAAATGAATCTTCTAATTCCCAAAACAAAGCCGAAAAATCTCAAAAATGTTTTTTCGCCTTTTCGGCTACAAAATCCACATTTTTCCGAAGTTCCCCAAATTTTGATTGCAAACTTTTAACAACATATTATAGAATCTTAATCTGCATTCAGTTTATCGATTCCTGTTTTGGGATTTGAGAAAATATGGTCTAAAGACAAAATTTTAATATAAAATAGGTCAAATTCTGGAGGGTTTGTTTTTTATCTTAAAGTCATCTCTCAGAAGTTACCTTTCAGTATAGTGTAAAATTTGTATATGTTGCTAATGAAAATTTTATTTTGGATAAAAAAGTGTGTAGATATTTTTTCGGCTAAAAACACACAAAAAGTCGTATTTTTTGCAATTTTCAATTTCCAAATCTTTTATTTTTGGACTCGGTAAAAATATCGACTTCAATTTCAAATTTATTCAATAGATATTTTTGTTCTTTAACTATTTAAGAAACAACTAATAAAATCGGTCGGGTTTTGTTGTGCCCTCCTTCCTAAGTTTGTATTGTTCATTTCTCTGCTACGCCTATACCAAATTTCACGTAAACCCAATTAGCCAATCAGAAGTTACAGACTTATTTAATTTTCGATTCTGCCCCACTGGATTAAATTAAATCAAACTAGATGAAAATAAAAAAAGAAAGGCAAGGGAAAGTTGAAAGAAAAGTGGAACCTAACAATCATCTATCATTGCCTCGAAGCCATTTTATACCCATTACGAATCCTATGAGATTGATTATCCCTTTCCTGTTACCTCATCTAGCTCATGTAGTGCAAGACTACCAAACCACTTCAGCCTACCTTTCTGAAGTCCTACACAATAACAGAGTATATGTTCTATTGTCTCTAGTTTCTTTACATCTTCGCACTTCATGCAGAAGTCTGACGCGCCAATATCTGACTTATTCGTCATATTCCCTTTGGAGAAGTGAACAGTAATCATGTCCTATAACTCTTATACTATTGCTTAGATGTTTGGAGTCTTTACAAAAGACCCATAGAGTTTCGAGCCATTACGAGCTAGGATATCGGATATTACATTGCCAAGAATGTCCAGACATCCCACAGAGTCGTATCGTATAATTCAATTCTAATTCAATCCAATCCAAAACAATTTGGAATTAACAAAATGACTTGCCAGTGCCAGTAGTGCAACCTGACTGTCAACGTAGATAATGAACTCAGACCCTCGTTCAACGTTCTCTTCGAATAATCTCAGGGCCTTGTAAATACCAAGGATTTCCGCTTGAAAAATATTGCTAATGTAAGACAATTAGTATGATCGTTCAATATGAGTTCCCATAAAGTAGATTTCTACACCAGTGCCTACTTCGAGCCATCCGTAAAGACAGCCCAACCTCCATGAAGATTTTATGGTCCAACCCAGTGGTCCCTGTTAGGTATTTATAGAGCGAGTAGCCCCAAAGACAATCAGGTATGCTTACATGCCCCGCCCTGAAGCTCCTAAATAAACCTAATAGCTTTAAACTAAATGTGCTTCTTTTGACACCAGAAATGCAAATTGAAGCGCATCTCTGAACCCTAGATAGAATGTTCAGATAAGTTCCCTTCCCCAATACCTTCCACCAAATTGAACAACCATAAATAAGAACAACCATAAATAACCATCGATATGTAGATTCAAAACACAGCCATCGGTTTAAGAATCCAATTCCTGCCTATGGAGTTCCTGTAAGTGTACCAAATAGTTCGACAATGCGAGAATCATTGGATTATTATCCTCATTCACCACTCAGTAGAGTGTGCGTATCAGGTGTTTTACAACCTGTCCCCCGATCCGCCACCTGGGTATGCTACCGATAGGAATAAATATACCAAATGACACCCACGGACAAATAAAAGTATACTTGCTGCTAAAATAAAAAACTCTTAAAAACAAAAGATTCAAAAGTATATAATTTATTTATCTATATATAATATAAACATATACATATTTGTTAAATTTATATCAATATCTTTTTTCGTTTACAATGTAAAAACTTCAACTCAATAAAAAATGTCATCAATGCACAAAATAAACCACAAAACCAAATAACGAAAGCATAATAAAAATGTTCCAATGTTAACGATTTTCTCTCCTCCGGATCTCGCATTAATTTCAAATGACCACTCATAACACCATCCCATTTTGTATCCTCTATAAACTTCTCTACCAGACCATTTTCCCGTATACGTGACAAATATCTATTGAAATGATCAATCAAAGGAGAACGATGTGGCACGGTCACATATTGCCCGCGATAATATAACTCCTGATTAAGTTTCTTGGCTATAGGATGCTTTAGATATTGTTGTTGGAACAGAAGAAAATCCACTAACTCACTATGTGTTGTATACATGTATGACATGTTAAGATTGTGACGATTCTTAGCCAATTCATCATTACTGCCTGAAATAAAACGACTCTTAATGTCCTCAGGAAAGTTTTGGTTCAACATATATTTTACATCGACAGAGTGTTCTAATATTTTTAAATTCGTACGAGAGATATCATTGAGAGTTTTTAGTTGTGGTTCATATATTTTGGATACGTAGAGACTAGATAAATTGGAAATAAAATAATTGGAAAGAAAGATACCGGTAAACAAAAACATTAATTGAAGATAAAATTGTTTAAATGATTTTTTGCCTTCCAAAGTAATCGATATGAATATGATGATACTGAAAGACTGTAGCAATAATTTACTAAAATCACGCACATTTCCTCCACTTGCAGACGTTTGTGTGAAATAAATTAAAATGGCAAACAGGCCAACACTTGCAATGATTATAATCCATATAAAACCATTATAAGGTCGAGTCAAATATAAACTTTTTGATATCTCTTTTGCATTTGGTACAATTAATAACATTTTGGTTAAGTGTAAAACATCACTCATTTCATAATAATTTGGATTTCTGGATATGAATATGGGTAATAAACAGTAACCCATATCATTAAGTGTACTAATAGCTTCCAGCTGTGTATAATTCTTTTTCCACATATCTATAAAATAATGATCAATAGAGGCATTATAATATTCCAAATATAGTTGTACCCATTTATAAAAATAACCAGTACGTATAAGTTTACCTTGACGATTTCTATAGGAATAACAT
>MINK01004561.1:0-24881 GCA_001735545.1 Phormia regina
TGTAATCGATTATGGCCAATAAGCTAGGTTACTGATGTTAAAATAAAAATAAATAAAATAAAGTTTGGATGTTATCGTTCACTATAACTGTTTTTGGTTGTTATAAGTATAAGTTAAGCCAAAAGTGACCAAAATTCTAATGGAAAGAACATTTGACCATTAACTTTTACCGGATGGTTTATGTATTCAGAGCTGCCATATTTTCTGCTTTATAAAAGAAATAAATAAAATCATATTTATTCCGTTGTGTTTTTTGGAAATTTGTCTGTCTATATTTATATTTGCTCTGACGTTGTCTTTTAGTTAGATTAAACTTATTTTAAAAATTTCGTTGTTTTTTATTTGTTTATATTTCCGTTAGTGTCAGTTACGTTCAAATAGTACATGTTGCCACTACGTTAAATGGCCAAAAGTAATTGGCTTTGATATTGCCGTATTATCAAAATTATAAAATTTACCAAGTTGTAATAATCAAAAGTATATAAAGCTCACTTTATCGTTCACTTTAGTTTATCTTACATTTAACTACCTAATACCTTAGGTAGGTTATAATAACGTACCTAATTATATCATAATTTAAGACGTGTATATATTAATCTTAAATAAATAATACCACAACAAACTAGATCCAAAGAATACACAAGAACAACTTAAAAAATCCTGTCTTATAACTACAGATAATTCACAACCCATTAAAAATAAATCAACAGTTACAACATCAACCTCAAGCCCATTAAACTCAGCAAACATCAGATAATCTGTTATAACACAAAATAATAAAACAATACCTTCTTCCAAACAACAAATGATAGAAAAGACAATTGGAGAAAATTCTTTAGAAAAAAAAAAAATAAAACATCCACATCAATTGATAATGACTACAATCCCTGTAAAATTCTTGAGGAAACCTAAATTGAACTCCTCACTCTCAGATATGAAGTTTTATATTAAAACTCCAAATGAGCCATTTTCAATCTTTTTTAGCCACCAACAAATAATTTAGCCATTACCCACTTTTATTTGCATTTAGCCATTTCTACATTTTTTGTAACTTTTTTCAATTGAAATTCAAATTGATTTCTAGTAAAAATCTTGTAAAATATACCCAATATATAAAATAAAAAATATACCCAAAAATTCCGACAAGAGAAGTTTAATAATCCAAAATTTAAGAACTGGTTTTCTGAAACTAAAAATTCTGAATTCGCTTTAAAGTTGCTCTCATCCCCGTGGTCGAATGACAAAGTGGACAGAGTTTTTAGCCAAATAAACTAAGTAAAAATAAATTTAGGAAATATAATGAATTTAATAACTGTGGATTATATATTATCAATCATTTAAAATTAATAAATAATATTTTATCATTTTAATTTTAACTTTTACTTATTTCTAAAAAAATACGACAAATGTTGCGACAACTATAATGTACCCAAAAGTTGTTTAAATCTCATAGGAACAAATAAATCCTACGATACAAAACAACAAAAATATTAACTTATTGATGACCTTATTTTTTTAAATTCTTACTTTTATTATTTTTATGCCAAAGAATTTGAAAACTAAAAAATATGATCTCTACATAAATAAGTGAATCGGTATGTTATTATTTTTGTGATGTTTTCATATACATATATTCTAGCCATTTTTTAGGCATTTTTTGTTGAAAGTTTAGCCATTTTTTGGTCTCAAGGAATTGGCAACACTGCAACGACGTATCAATTCTTTCTATAGAATTTGAAATGTTCGGAATACGCACAATAATTACACAACTGAAGGATTACTTTATTTATTCATTCCTAATTAAAGGTTAAAATAAATAACAATTTTTATCTGTTAAACCATTACACAATTGAATTCCGCAGTGTTCTTCACTATCAGTAATATTATTTCAAAAAGCCACAAATAATTTAAATAAAATAATTTCTTACCACAAATTTTTTGAACACGTAATGTATGCAGCCATTTATCCATTTGCAAACACAACAATAACTTTAATATTCAAACAAAATTGATACTTTGTTTTGCACAATAAATGAATGGGTGATAAAACTGGCACAAAAAAAAAACCCTTAACAAAACAAACGTACTACACATTTGTAAGAAAAGATCCTGTAACAATACACATATAGTATTACAAGGTAATCAAGTAGAAATAGTCGAATCGTTAAAAATCCTAGGAATTATATTCAGTAAATACTACACATGCTCTTCGCACATAGAATATCTAAAAGAAATTTCCTTTGAAAGACTAACACTATTAAAATGCATATAACTCTTTCTTAAATATTGTCCGTAGCGCTATATTAGCTAAATTAGATTACGGACTCAACATTTATGGAAAAGCTCCTAACACGCAACTAAAAAAATGTTCCTTATTATGATCAGGCCATTAGACTAGCAACAATACCTGTTAGGTAAAATTTGTAACCTTATGTCGCAACGTCCACTTCGCTATTTATCTACAGCATATAATGCTATTAGACTTGTTTCCGACATGGGTATTGACTCAAAACCACACAAAATATACTCTCCAACGGAACCTTCATGAAAAATAAATAATAGCTTTATACCTGATATAATTTTCTTGCCTAAAAATGCAACACCAAGCAATGTCTACATTACACTATTTAATAAAATATCTACAAATTATAGATATATATAGTTCATAATCTGCTCTGATTGTAAGTCAGTTGTTACAGCAATTCAAAATTAAAAAAAAAAAAACAAGAACATTGTAATATCAAAAATTAGAGATTTTGGTGGAAATGTTCTAGATCGCAGACTTTCAATGACTAGGAGAGAATTGAAGATTAATTTAAAAATTGTTTAAATATTTATTATATTATAATACTTTTTATTATAATAAAATAGAATTAGATAAATTTACTTATTTCTACTCGTAAAATTCCACTTCGATTAAGTAGTGAAATAGTACCGTTTTCTAAATACCACTTTAGTACCAATTGACACCTAACAGTCATCAAGTTCTAGTTGAGAACCAGTTTAACCAGTGAGAACTAATGAGCAATTAGCAACTCGCGCGCAATAACAATCTGTGACTGAGTGATAAGTGCGGAAGACTATAAAACATAAGATAAATAGAAGTTATCTGGGTTCGAATGGGGGTGCCGCCATCGACATTAGCAAATAATATAAATTTTAAATATTTAAAAGTAAACAAAAATAGTTTCCTAATTGTTTTTACAAAATTGTATTATATTTATAAATACTGAATATGCCCTTTCGAGTTAGTTGTGTGACCTGTCCCAAAACTGGTCATGTTAAAGTGACAGGTCCAGCTCATACAAAGTGTTAGAACTAGAAGCGGTCCCTGGCACTTTTGACCAATCCCGTGACATGTTTTATATTAGTTCTTTTCCCTCTAGGGAACTTACACGTAGTTATTCGACAAACAACTGTTAATATATTAGATGTCGGTTTTTACGTATGCAGCGAAAATTTATTCGATCGACGATAACAGATAAAAGTAAATAATATAAATTGACTTACCGGTTAATACATGAACTCGTACAGATGCTGGAATTGCACCAACCGGCGCACACGTATAATTACCGGAATCTCTTAGGGATGCTCTGGTCAACATGAGACGACTCGTGGTACCCGTGTCGGTTTTTTCGGTTTCTAAGCTAATGCCCCCACGAAGTGAATCGAAATCAACAACTGATGAACCGTGGTACCTATAAAAAAGATATTTTATATAGAAATTATGAATAGTGTAGGTGCGGCCACATATACGTACCACAAAACAGAGGAGGCATGTATGTTTACAGAGCAAGCCAATGCTATCGTACTATCACGCTTTACATGAATTTCCGTTGAACCTAAAATTTTTGCTCTGGCCGCTACTTATTGACGAGAACAAATAAAAAACAGAAGATTAAACAATGTAAAATTAATAATTTTTTCTGAAAAAATATAAATGTTTGCATTTAATTTTCAAAACTATTTCATAAATTATTTAAATTTCGAAATAAACTTTTGAAATATTGCATGCTACAAAATTATGTATTAGCCCAAACTATATATTATCTGGTCAAAAGATAAGTTTTAAAATTTAAACATTTTAATGAGTCTTTAGTGCAGACTGTCATTAGACAAAATTATGGAATTTCTAAGAAATGCTAGCTTCAGGCCAGTATTCAGTATTATGAAATTAATAAAAATAAATATTTCAGATTATTTGCCACTTAATATGTTCGATTATTTTGAATAAAATAAAAATAAAAAGGTAAAATAAATAAAGGGACATTATAACATGTAAATTAAAATACATTCCAAATTTGTTCATATTGGCATCTACGTATGTACCCAGCGGGAATATATATATATATATAAGTTCTTCACAGATCTTTCCTTACAAAAAAAAAGTCAAAATACATGCCTTTACTTTCTATGAAAATTCGTATAGAAATATGTATCTACCCAACTTAATTTTCTAAAATAAAAATCATTACTAATTCATTCCATTTTATTGGAAACTAAGTAGAAGTTGTATAATAGCTCACATACTAACATCTTAAATTTTTTACTTCAAAACCTTAATTTTAAAGAAATGAAAGTTATTATAGCTCCATCAGGAAAAAAATGACTAATGACTACTACTAAATGTTTATTTGGATGTGAAAACTATTAGCGACGCACATAAATTTAAAGTGAAAATGTCGTAGTAAGTAAAACATGTACGTGGGTATAATAATTTTTCAAATGTAAGTAGAACCAACTTTTTCGTAAAACTCTATTAAATTTAGGGCTTTAGTCTTATATTTATTTCAAAACTATTTTTTTCTATCAACTGATTTTGAGTGCTGACGATGTCACCGATTTCACGCTAATGTTTTACTTTAATTTATTGTAGGTGGTCGTTTGGATATTTAAAAAATTATATGTTCTCTTTAAATTGCATTTAAGAATGAGTCCTTTAGTCGAATATTTAACAAATCCTTGCTTCAATGTCTCTCGATGTAAAATGAAAACGAATTTTCAAAGTGACGAAGTTTTAGAGTTTGCAAAATATATGCCATTTTAGATGAAAACCTTTTCCCGCTGAGTGTGTATGGATACACATAAGTATGTAAATATCTAATTCATAAATCTGCATTAGAATATTTTATTTAATTTTCACATTGCAGTTATTGAGATTTTCACTGTCAAAATATTATTCTTCCCTACTATTTTAACAGTAGGTAATTTTCCATTACAATATTAAATTTTTAAGTTTTCAGAAATGTGTGGAAAATCGTATAAATGATAAACATCCAGGCATTAATATAAGTCTGGTTGTTTATTTACTTGGGCATGTGAGTGAAAAATAAATCAATACATGAAGGAAAATTAATCCCACCTTTGGCATCATGGTATTGCGGCACAGAAATTCTATCTTTAACAACGGCCATTGCTGAAATAAAAAAACAATGGATTTATTGGATTTAGTTCAGATTTGATAATCAGAACCCAAACAAAAAATAAAAACAAATAAAGAATTTTATGTCGGTTATAACCGACATCAATATGCTCTACACAATAAATATTTACAAATTTGGTTTAAGAACTGTTTTATATGTGTAATCGGAATGTTTTAAAACATTTTACAGTGTGGCCGATTAAATATTCCCCGGGTTCATCGTAATGAAATATTAGCTTTAGTTTTGGGAAAATTAACTAATCTCATCTCAAAACTGAATATAATACGATGACCTTATAACGTAAATGGTATTTAAGTATTTTATTTGTTATTTTTATCTCGCAAAGTTCTACGTTTGCCGATATTTACTTTTTGCTCAGAGGATTTTCCTAATTATTGAACCAAGATTTTAATTGTTCTCATTTCCCAAGAATTCCCGTACTGCATTCCCGGGAATTTTTATTTTTTATTTAATTTATTATCCAGTGCATAAAACAATGGGCTGAAACAATTATATTATAAAAACCGATTAAATTGGAAGAGGAAGCTGCGGATGCCATTGACTTACATTATGTATTGAACGAAAAGCCTCTTTTTTAATTAAAAATGGGCAACGCGGTTGGTTTTAAAAAAAGTTAATTTTAAATTCCTACCAAATTTTTTGTTTATATTAATTTTCGCTCGAAAAATATTACCATATTTAGTTAACAAAGTTTAATATTTTTTTGAAAACCTGAAACGAGTGAAACTTTTAAAAGTTCTGAACGTTGGATCAGTAGTGATCAAAAATGATTAATTAGAGTTTGATTTTGATACTTCGGTAAATTAAATTAAAACTTCTGAAAAATTAAAAAAACACACTATTTTGATACATATAAGCGTTTAGTAAATATTCAGGTTAAAATTTATAAAATATGTCCATGTCAACAAAATGTGCATTTGATAGTAATTTTATCTTCTAAAGAAGATAAATTTACCTTTAGAATGATGTATAACATGACTATTTAAAATTTAATACGCTTCTTATAAATCAGTTTCAAGCAAGCAAAACTTAAAAAAAAAACTGTAAAATCTCATGTTTCATTCTATCATGAAACATGTGTATAAATTGTAAATTGTAATTACGAGACTTACAATGCTCAAACTCATTTAGTCTTGTTAAATGTGTCGATAATGAAGGAAGTCCGCATGTCTTTTTTAAATATATTTCATACTCTTTTTAATAGCACTCAAAATATACAAGAGCATATATATTTATTTAAAGTCCTTGCCTTTTCGATCCTTTTTGGAAGGGAGAAGGGAAGGCCTTGCCTCCAATGACATTCCGTGTAAAAAAGAAAGAGTGTTGCCATGCGAGTGGTAGGCCTTGTAGACTCGAAATAAGGCATTTTAAAATTTATCTTTAGCCCTTCTATTTCCGACTGGAATATTGCAGCTGTTGCCAACTAAACAACTTGCTTATACGAAAAAAGACAACAACCACGTTAAATATATATGTTTTTATGTGTAGCTTATATAGGAACTTCAAAAAGTCTAAAAATGGGTTTTGACAAATATAACGGATACTAAGGAGCCTTAAAAAAATTCAACAAAAAATACCATCTTTGGGAGTATCTTAGATTTTTTGCCGATATCTCAGTTATTTATTTAAAGTTGAACATATACAAATTTTTACAAACTAGAACAATTCCGGTCAAAATTACACGTAATATCAAAACCTACTGAGTTATTCAAGAAAAATCTATGATATTTTTAATGTTTGATGATATTAGTGAAGCATACTTTAAGGGTTTCCTACTAAAATTTAAAAAATTGTCTTTTCAATAAAAATCGCTATTGTTTAATTATTTGGAAAAATTGTGATCGAGTCCAAGTTATTTCTACATATATTGATTGAAAATATATTTCGTTAGAGTTTATTACATAGATATGTTTATTAATTTTGCCATCCTTTTGTTTTTTTTGACACAGGTAAATATTTTTTGATCAATAAAAAGTTTATCTCTAAAAATTATTTGATGCGCCTCCGAATTTTTATTAAGCATAATAAACACCTACTAATTATGTGAATTATATTTAAAAAGGATGGTAAAAACTTATGTAGTTTTTATCAGTTTTTCTATATTCTTGAACTGGTTAGAAAAAGAAACCTATTGTGCTAAAATTTTGCACTGTATTAGTTTCAAGTCTTGTGAGTTCAGATCTGTAACCAGTTTGTTAAAAATATTTAAGTCAGTTTCAGCCAGGTTAAAAATTTTTGATAATTACCCACATGTATATGTATATAAAAAGATCTGGCCATGATTTTAGCACATAACGTTTTTTTTTACCGTATTAATTAAAATTTTTACCGTTTTTATTACATTTTTTTAGAACGAACCCTAAAAAGGACTGGACACTAATTTAGCACAAAGTAAAAAAAATATTTTCAACCCGATCATAACAAAAGATAAAAATATTTAGTATTTGGTAGGATAGCCCTTATTCTTTAGCACAGCTGCACATACTGTCCACCAGGCCCATGCAACGTTACTTTAGTATTGCATACCAAGCCTTTTGTATTTCTAGCCGTAATTTATTCAATTTTTTTGGTTCAACTGCAGTAATTTGTTGTTCTACATCGTTCCATAGGTTCTCTATAGGATTAAGATCCGGCGATTGACCATTTTAAAACATCAATACAACTTTGTTCCAAGCAACATGCATGAAATGCCATCTGAGTGGCATATTTTGCTCTGCATATGGAATCATTGTATTGGAAATTATATTTTTGTAAGCATACTGGTCCATTCGCATAATGATTTTTATTATAGGATCAACATCGTGCCGAGAAAACGCAGCTCAAACCATTACATTTCCACCACCACCATGCTTTACAGATTTTGAGGTGTATCTGGGGTTGTGTTGCATGTTTGGAGGATTTTTTCCATTAAGTCGTCTTCTAATTGTTCGTCAACTCCAAATTTTTTGGAAATTTCCCTTTGTATTTCAGTTGAGGTTTTAAAAGTGTCCGCAACTGTATGTATGTGTTCCATAGGCTTGAATATGACTTAGTGCATGTACACCATCTTCCTGGAACAGTTTAATATTGAAGCAATATCACATACGGTGCTTCCTCCCAATTTTATTTGATGGACAACCTTACGCAGCTCCTCTGTGCACTACTTACCTTTAGCTATATCTATTTTTTGTTTTACGTTTATTACTAAAATTAATTAATAAATTAATATTAATAAAATTTACCAATTAAAGGAAGAAAAGTTATAACAAAATTGAAATTTGAATAATGTGCTAAATTAATGTCCAGCGCAGATTAAACACTTCTGGCAATAAATTAAATTTTTACAAAAGAGAATAGAAAAAAAAATAACGGTACATACTGATCACGCCACACACAACACTTACGTGTAAAATTTTCTCTAATATTATTTACTAAAAATGAATAATTCACATATGTAGTATAAATCTTTTAATGAATTTGTAAGAAATTAGTTGTTATATCTTGGCCTGAAAAGTATTTACAAAATACTCATATTTTTAATGCTGTGTTTAATTAAATAATGATGAACGAATTCAAAATTTAACAACACAAAATAGTTGTTATTCAACTAAAAATTTTCATTATCTGTATAAAGATTATCGACGTACCGAATACCGTTGAGGATTTATTGCTGAAGCAATTTATGTTGTGAACGGATCAATGACAATTTCTATTAAATTTATTAATTCAATTAGATGCGATATAAATCCCAAAAAAAATATGGGAAATATAAAATGGTTTTTGAGACTTTTAATTGCAAATAACTTACGTAGCTTATATAAAACCAAAATTTTATGAATCAACTTTCAAGCTCTTATTTTCGTGGACTATGAAATTATAGTTAAAGAGAGAAAAATTCGGAAAAAAGACCAATTATGTACCCATATTTGTTAGATTCACATGTATTTATGAACTGGTGATTCCAGAAATTATATGGGAGCTCTGGACAATTATGGGCTTTTTTGAATGTTGAAATCCTATTTCGGGAAGACATTTGTTTGATGACTAGGTCAATTAATAGACCCATCACAGTAAATTTTAATAGGCTTTGGCCGTGTGACAAAAAAGTCCCACGTACCAAATTTCATTGAATTATCTTTTGAAAATTGCGCCCTGTACTTTGTGCATTCAGTTCAACTTTTTTCATTCGCTCATAAGAAAAAAGCATGATTATGGGCCAATTCAAGAAATATTTGACTCAAATTTATTTTATTCCCTATTCAGATGGAGTTTAATACATTTTTAGGCTTTATTCAACACAAAGATAAAGCCAATTGAATTTGGTAAGAATTAACCCATTATTTCACTTAGGCCCTATTATAAATGTTCATATGGTACTATTATATGGTTCACATATAAGTCCCACTTTCGAAAATCACTTTTACTCACAAAAATTGCACATTAAAGACAGTGTAATAAAAGTAGAAATCATTAAGCAATTTAATAAGGGTCAGTCATACTAGCTTATTTTTTGCTGAGAAGATTCGCCTAATTACGCCTGGCGATGAAGTTGGTTTAGAGTTGTCCCTAAAGAACAAACTCTGTCCGAAGGTGGTGGTGCATTCAATGATCAGACCGAATGAGTTTATAGAGGAGTTTTATGCTTGGAATTTCAAGCATAAGATGCCTGCTGAGGTAGACCGTGGAAGCCTACAGTCCTGTGAATGTGGGGATCAAAATATGTAGCGAGACCACATGATGACCTAGGGTACGGAAGTGCAGGATGAAGGAAGGTGTGTGTAGCACCTGTCGTAAATTGTCGCAAATGCTCGTTTAAAGGACTCCTGTCTGCACATCTAATTATGTCCGCCGCTTGTCTACAGCGTTATTGTCGCTATAGTGAATGTACGTCAATACGATGGATCGGGAGCCCAAAAAATTACAATTTAATTAGCAGTGGTCATATGCGGTATTCTACGAACTCGGGCAGGCGATATGCGACTTGAGGCAACTTTTGCACTCTCATCCACGCTATCTGCATTTCTGTAAAAGGGGTTTTGGAAGGATGGACTCCTAGTATGTAGTTATCCAGTAATTCGGATTGGGGAGACAGCATCTCTTAGAAGATGACAGGAGCACGATATGAACAGGAACTACTATTCGGAATTTGTTAGGGAGGATTGATGGCGAGGTGGACCTTATTGATCAGTGGATGTGTTCAGTAAATGACTTCTTTTTGTGCTCGCATTATTGTTTTCCAGAAATCTACTGATAGGGCCATGATTAATTCTTGCTCTTATCGGGCCAACAGTCTCTTTCCAGTACTTGAAACAGTGCTGGAAATAATCATGGTTACATATGTAGTCGATTCATATGGAACCAAATGATAGGTCAGGATATGAGATGCAGGTCACGTATCAGGGAGTGATGATGGCTGACAACAGAGGTCATATCTTGCAGGTTAAGTTAGGCGCATCCTTAGGAGTGACGAAACCTCAGCAGGCATGTCCCTAATATATATTAAGGATTTGTTGTCTTATTCTGGCGGAGTATATGTATAGGGCATTGTCAATGGACGCAAAGCTATTGGTGTAGCACCCCTTAATTTGGAGGTAACACGATGTATTATAACAGTTACTACTACTTCCTGTGCATGATTGGGGTTCTGTATATGATATGATAAATGGAGATATTAGCAAAATATTGGAACTTTGAGCGATTTCGCCCGAGATGTTTTTGTTAGGAGAAGAAGGCATAAGTTGACTTGGGATCGCTGCTAGACGCATTGTATTCACCCTGAGCACCGTTATGTTCATTCTACAAAGAAACCTTTACATGTTAAACCAGCCGACCAGACGGACTAACGTACATCGCTTAATCGACACAGAAAGTTCAAAAAGAATTAAACATATTCAAAACCTAATGCACTATTTGAGTTTGTAATTCTTTTTTTGGGTGCTTGTTCATTTGTGGAGTTTTGAAGATTTTACTTCGGAATTTTTCGTACAAAGTACACTGTAATTATTAAATGGAAATAATTATGGAAATTTCATAGATATTTCACACATTATAGCAAAGTTTAGACGAGTTAAAGTTTTAAACTTGGATCATATGTGGTGCGGAGTCCACAGTGTCTCATAATTAGAGGTTGGTTGGGAAGATTTTGTAAAAAATAAAATAACATCCACAATGTATGCAAAAAGTAAACAATTTTAATCTTTTATTTAATGTTTTGAATCGCACACTGTGCAGCCCTCTTCGGAATATAGCCGGCAAAAACTAAGTAAGTGTAGTTACTTGGTAAATATAGTTTCTTTTCAATGTTTAGTGATATTAGTTCAATGGCTTTAAAATATAGTATACATGAAAAAAATAACTCAATATACAATTCATTGTTTCAATATACAAATACATTGATATATTTAAGAATAAACATTATACAATAAACAAATAAATAAAACCGAAAATAACTAAATTCATAAAAAGGTAAATATTTAAAAAGAAAACATAGACGTTCAAATTGTTAAAATACATAAAAATAAATTTATTAACATAGAGAAGTGGAGTAGCATAATTAATACACCGAATGAAACGAATTACTCAAATGCAGTAATTTGGAGATTTCGATCTTGAACGTGATATGTAATAGACGTGTTACAGAGATCAGCGCATTTACTGTGTGTAATACTAAAAATTATATTTTGCAAATATTTTTCATTATTTCGTTTTTGCTAATAAGAGAAAAAAAGCTCAAAAATCAATTAAGTGAAGAACAAAAAACTGTAATAATTGAGCATAACTCTCTAAACCCATACAAAAAAAAAAAAATAATAATAATAATAATGATAATCAGAAATCTAAAGACAACGTAAATCTAAAAAACAACAGTGTTAATAGTGATAACGACAGAAAAAGAAAATATGAATAACAGTACTTCAAAACATTTTAAATCGAGTAATTACTACTCTGTGCTTGATTTCGAAAAAGACGATCAATGTGATCAAAAATTGTTACAAAAATATGAGAAACATGTTAATGATAAAAACAATAAAATCAATCCTCAAGACTCTCATTCAGCAAGTTAAAATAGAAATACATCAAAAGTCATAAATGATAATACTGTGGTTAATCTACAAAAATGCAAAAGCAAAAAATATTAATTTATCAAAAAGATTTCTTTTATTCCAAAATTTGAACATTAAAACACTACTTCACCGTGTGATAAAATGGGAGCAAGTCAGAAGACCCGAAATACCGCAATGACGCAATTCCAAAGCAAATTATTCTGCGTTTTGTGCAACAAGTTTGGACATCCTGCATCATATAAAGGATGCAAAAAATACAAATTACTCAAACAAAAAATTAATGCAAAGAAAAAGGACTTACTAACAAAAAAGAAATGTCCAATAGAAATATATTTACTAATACAGAATTTTCATTTGCAAACGTAGTCAAGAGTAGTAGTGTACTAAATCTAGATACAACTACGGTAGATATAACAACGAAGGAAATAAAACATTTTATAGCGAATATTAGTAATCAAATTGCAAAGATTCAAAAGCAACTTAATTTACAAGTATCAAGAATTGATACAATATATTGATCTTTATTAATTTATTTTAAAACATAATACAGATAAAGTTAAATTGATCAAAACAAACATTCGCATTACACAAACAGCGTTACAAATTCTTTTAAATCATTAGAAACATGCATATTTCGTGTCTATTTAGCTAAAAATATCTATAATCTATATTATTTCAGCATATTACCCTTCTGGTAATCTTTTTTGTAAATCAATCGATTCTTTTCGAATCGATGGATCTTAACTGTAAACATACAATGTGGGACAATGTAATACGTTTTAGATGTAGGCTATATGCTACAGACTTTCCATCTTATCCACGTACAGGTTCCTATTTAGACATTTGTTTTGCAGACTGTATATTACATATACAAACGGAAAATAACAGAGTAAATTCACTGAAAACATTGGACTATGACAGCAACCAAACTGCAGTACTAAAAGCCGGATTAGTTGGTTGCTTATGTCATGTTGATGTCCCGTTTATGTACAGGAATTTTGTGCAATTATTGAAAACTAATAACGTGACATATGTTTTTGGCATTTGTAAGCAATAACCCAGAGTTACCATAAATTATTCATTTGAAAAGGCCTAAAAAAGCAACTCTGATTAAAATTAAATAAGCCAGAAAATTATATAAATTGGCATAGAAATTATTGTACAGGAGCGTGTCTCATTGATATGCAGAATGCTTTCAATAGCATATGGATTGCTACTGGTCTAATATACAAATTAATTCAATATAAGCTTCCATCGCAACAAATTATATTTATATATAATATGATAAGTGATAAAAACTTCGTCGTTTATTATCAGAATGTGAAAAGCCACAAATCCTTTAGAGTTATCAATGGTTTACAGCATATAACTGTAAATTCTCCCACTTTATTTAATTTATATATTTTAGACCTGTTAAAAAATATAGAAAACATAATATCATTTACTGGCGATATAATTATCTACCACTCTGAAGACAAAATAGAAAGAATTCAAAAATTCAAACCTTTAGATATCCTAATAATTTTGTAGAATAATATGCAATTAATTGGAACATGAAAATTAATGCACAAAAATGTGAAACTATTCTTCTTCACAGGGGGCCTATGAATAAATGTTGTTACATTATTAGAAAGAACTGAAAGCAGTTGGAAACAAATCATTTCATTATGAGTGTACAATTTCCAACAGGGACGTAGTTAAATATTTAGGCGTATATTAGGATACATTTTTATACTTTAATCAACATTTTATAGAAATGCTTACAAAAGTAAGGAAAGCTTTCATAATATATATAGACCCTTATTTTATTCAAAGTATATAAAAACAAGGGTACAAGATATTAATGTATCAATCCCTAATAAGATTAATTTTAACATACGCATGTCCAATTTGGTTCAATCACGCTCTAATATGGAAAAGTTAAGAGTTTTTGAAAGGAAATGTTTAAGAGCATGCACTTCGCTGCATAAAATATATATCAGAAAAGAATACGAAATCCAAAATATTTTTCTGGCCAATAAACAAATTAAGAAAAGCAGTAATAATGTTTTAAAATATTAGGCTTAAAATATATTTATTAAGGATTTCAGGAATATTTTATGGAAATAATATCTAATATAAACATTTTTAAGTCATTTGAAAAAGTTTTTCATTTTATTAAATGATAGATTTTTTTTAATACATCCTTGAATGAATTCGCGAATTTTTAGAGATGTTTAAATGATTCCATAATTTATATGCGTACAAAATATGAACAAAATCGGATGGCCCCCCTAAAATCCAAACTCAAGTGTACATGGAAGTTTCTGAATGAATTTACCATGTTTTATAATATATTTAAAAATTATTGAAATATAATAAGACGAAAAAAAATAAAACCGCCCAGCTTATGAGCTTTCGTCTGTAGATTCGAAAGATTTTGGGAAACATTATAAAACAAACAATTTTTCTTCTAAGTCACCTACATATTTAAAATCAAGAAAATTGTGACAAAAACAAAACATAATTTAAAATTTATTTAAGTTATAAATTTCAATTTTAAAAACAAAGCGAGATCAAGGCTAGATTCGGCTACGCCGATTCTTGTATACCATTCACCATCTTACCAGCAAATAAAATGTTCGCTTTAATGTATATTTTCATAATATCATATATTTAATAATCTACATTAAAATGCTTAATATGTTTGTGTGTTTTTATTATATATATATTTTTTTTTGTTTCTGATCCATAATTCGAATGCTTATGAACGAATTGGGAAACAACATAATTTATAAAAATATTTATGACCGATCTATATATTTTTTAGCTAAATAAGGGCTTTTGTCCGATATCTCAGTTATTATAGAACCGATTGATTTGATTTTTTCAGTTTAAAAATCCAGATAAATATTTCCGAAACTTCTTTGCAAAAACGAAGTCCCTACATAAACAAAAATAGCGATCTTGCTAAATTTCAACAACAAAATTCTTGAAAGGATTTCTGATCGTATGTATTATATATGACAGTTATCGGTGGTCTTCATAAACGCCATTTCAACCGATACACGGACAAACAAACATAGTTCTATTGCCATCATCCAGAAGAATTTAACTCTTTGTATATACCTATATATACCATATACTCCTATGGTGAAATGTATAAATATTACAGAATATTTGGATTTTTAATAATTATTAGTAGAAAGCAATGATTTTGTGCACAATATGTCCGACACACGATCGGATTAGATTCTTTAGGTAATTATATTTTTAGGTAATTATATTTTTAAATGCGTTTGTATATATTTATACTCGTTTCATACATATATACCCAGCAAAAACATTATTTGTAATCGAATGCAATAATTTACTTTACGTGATATAACTGGTGTGTTTTTTTTTTTCGCACACATTATTTTTATGTGCTAAATTTTATTCGAAAAAGAAACAAACGTATTGACTACGTTATGATGTCAATTCAAAAGCCTTTCATTGCTACCATTTATAAATCCACCGGCATACTTACAACAACCCTGCGCCGTAGTTTTATTGAGCGCTAACAATTGGTTTTCATACGCTGATCTAATTCAACATGATTTAAAGAAATTTTATCCTCGGGTTTTATTATTTTAATTATGCTATTTTTAATGAGACGATCTGAGCTACTTGAAAACCAAATTTCTTTTATATTTAATGACAATTGGCTACAATGTTATGTCTATAGGACCCCGTTGCCTATAAATTTATTAGCAAAGTTTTTGCTGGATATATTTGAAGTGTAGGGCATTGGAATTAAAACGAAAAGTGCTATAAAATTATGCATAGTTTTCTTACCTGTGACATCTAACAAAACGGCCAAATTTATCTTAGGTTCTGTATTCACTTGACATTCATAAATACCGCTATCACGTTGTTGTGCATATTCAATTTTCAAATCCCAGTCATCACTTCCAGGCGGATGGACAACGGAAAACCGTTGATCGCCTGTATATGTATATATATTGGTAGTAAGTATGTGTAAATCTCTTTTACGCATCCATGATACGGTCCGATTGCCTTTATTTTTAACACGACACTTTAAAATAGCAGTTTCATCCGCTACTGTTGTAACATTTCTAGAATTAATATCATCGAAATATGGTCGTAGACTTTGCTGTTGCTGCTGTTGGGATTCCATACCTAAGAATAAATTATCAAGTTTTTTAATTTTAAAAATATATGTAGAACTGTTTATAAAGTTTCTGAAAATAGTGTGAAAATAACTTTAATTACTCGCTTTAAAATATGTTGGTCAATGACTAAAATATGTACGGATAATCGGCAATTTTGATTTAATTATTCAAATATTAGCATAGAAAATTTAACTCACATTCCTTTATATTTAATATGAATTAATTTTTAATAATAAAAAAAAAGAATATTTCCACAATTATTTTCTTCTGCTTTAAACAGACAGATCTTATCAAGACCAATAAAATATATACTTTATGGGGTCATAAATGATTTTTTTCAATATATCTCCTTATCTTCTTGATGGTGAGTATAAAAATGAGAATATTTGTTCTCAACAATTTTTCGTATTGGGTAATTCCATTTAAAATTTGTCATCTCTGAAAGTATACTGATAGAACTTCTTACAAAAAAAATATAAACAATTTTTTTTTCTTAATTATTTCGAAATTGTTTGCCACAGTTTTCCAAATAAATAAAATCCACCGAAATTTATCAAAATTTTTTAAATTTAAAGTGAAATTACTCTATTGGGGATGCGTTTGTGTTAATATTTTTAACGCACTGAAAAAAAACTTCGAACCCCCACTTTAAATCATACAGGATCATTCTGATCCCGTCCGTCTCATATTGTGGTAGAGCCGCCAAAAATGGTGCTTAATGCGGGAGCAGGTAGAGCGTATTATTTATAAATTTGTTATAACCAGGGCTGATACTTTCATGCACTAAAAAATTTAAAATATGCGCTTATAACATGTATTATCATCATAAAATAGAAAACATGCTCTAAAAATAGGAAAAATTTGCATTTAATATATTTTTTCTAATATTATTCACTAAAAAAAATAATTCAAATCTTTTAATGAATTTGCAAGAATTTAAAGCCATATTAAAAAAATAATGTATGCATGATAAAAGTTTACTATTATTTTCTTATGGATATTTATATAGAAAAAGTTAGTAAACCTTTATGAAACATACATTATTTTTTGTGAATACGACTGTTAGTTGTTATATCTTGAAAAGTATTTACAAAATACTCATATTTTCAATGTTGAGTTTAATTAAATAATAATTTATCAACACAAAATAGTTGTTATTGATATTTATATCGTATTTACCAAAATGACGTAACTGAATAATTTTTATTCATCGACGTACCGAGTACCGTTGAGGATTTATTGTTGAAGCAATTTATGTTGTGAATGGATCAATGAAAATTTTTAGTAAATTTATTAAATCAATTATACGAGATATGAAATAGTTTTTTAGACCTTTAATTGCAAATAACTTAAGTAGCTTATCTGAAAACCAACATATGTAGGTTCATGCAAAAATTTAATGCATCAATTTATTTTTAGTTAACGAGAGAAAAAGGTATAGACGGTAAAGTCCGACCACACCATAGCCTATGTGTAGCAAAGTTCGGAAAAAAGTACAATTATGGATAAGATTCACATTTATTTATGAAATTTTGGGTGATTCCAGAAATTGAGTCTTATATGGAAACTCTGGACAATTATGGGCTTTTTTGAGTGTTGAAACCGTATTTCGGGGAGGCGTTTGTATGGGGGCTAAATGAGTTAATAGACCGATCACAACTAATTTTAATAGGCTTTGGCCTTGCGGCAAAAAATTCCCACTTACCATATTTCATTGAATTATCTTAAAAATTGCGCCCGGTACTTTGTGCGTAAGGTTTACATCATAGTAAACAACTAGAAGTTCAACTCTTTTCATTCGGTCAGAAAAAAATTGTTCTTTTCACACGTTTAAATATGTTCTGTAGAAAATTTTACTAACACATACAAAGAGTTAGGGTTTTTGTAAGCAAATTGGAGTTATAGATGTCTTCAATGGTTTAAATTCACAATCATCTAGCCAGACGGACATTGTTAGATCTGTAAAATGGTTGTTGGATTTAAGCTGTGTATTGGATAATTATTGATATACGTTACAAACTTCAGCACAAATGCATAATACCTCAATCACCTATGGTGGTGCAGGGTATAAACAATTTAAAAAGTATATAAAAATCATAAAATATGCAATATGTTAACATTTAAATAAAAATATGCAATATTATGCACTTTTCTAAAAATATGCATTAACAAATGGATGCCATTTTGTTACAAATCAGCTAATTCGCAAAAATTAATGATGATTTTCAGTTACTCACTAAAAACATGCATTTGCATAAAAGTATCAACCCTGGTTTCATTACGATCGCTAGTTACAACTAAAAATTAATAATAATTAAAATATTTATAAATTTCCTTTTATTACACAAAACTCAGAAAAATTTTTTATGTTGAAATATTTCGTGTTGTTAAATCGGCATTGCTTTAAAATTTGATATGTCTGCATACATTAAAATAATATTTTGGAGAGGTAAGTTTGCTCTTGTTCATATTAAATAGAATATTGTCTTACCTGTAAAAAAATTACATTTCCAATAGCTATCGTAAATTTTGATACTGTTTTGACCAGTATTTTACATTTCAGAATATATTGGAGGTATTCCGTAACTTGTGAACCGTTGAGCACTTTTTCGATGCTATTCGTATCCAAAGGAATTTAAATATAGAATACGCAAATTTATCTTTCATATGGAACCTATTGTGTTTGTAAATATCATGTAAATAACGTATTTCTTCAAAATGTTATATTTTTTCAGCAAAAAATACTGAACACCTAAGTGGCATGGGTAATGTATTTTTGAAAATACTAGATGGCTTAGTGGAGATATTAAAAATACAATTTTTTCATCTTGTGAAGCTACCGTAAACAAATTTATTGGAGGAGGTTTAGGGGGAAAGGATGAGCTGTCTGACAACAATACGCTAAATGACCTTAATGAGGAAAAATTTCAGGACATTGGTATTATAAAAGAGGATGCTCCAGAATATATAGCTGGTTATATTATTCGATCGCTTCATCTTGTGGAGAGAGGATATTTGAAAAGGTTAAAAACATCCTACTCTGAAAAAATAAACAGGTTGGAAGCTATATTTAATAAAATAAATGGCAACTCTCCCTCAATACACCAACGCCGTATTTATAAGTGCTAAAACTCTATTCCGGGAGGAATTTATATGGGGGTCAGATTAAATAATAGCACGATATGATTAAATTCAATAGGTAAAAAAGTCATATGTACCAAATTATCTTCAAAATTGCAACCTGTACTTTGTGCACAAACTTTACATGGACAGCCAACCTTCCAGCCTGACGGACAGTCATCGTTAGATCGATATAAAAATTGATTCCGAATCGGGTTGGATTGATTTAAGAGTGTTGAAAAATCTTTCTATGCGTTACCAACATCAGCACAAACGCATAATACCCCAACCACATGTGGTACTCTAGGATATAGTATAACACAGTTTGCCAGGATAATTCAGTAGAACCAGGAATTTATTAATTAATAAAATAAATTTATTAATTAATAAAATAAATTTATTTATTAATAAAATAAATTTATTTATTAATAAAAAAAATTAATAAAATAAATTAGTATAAAGGAAACCAGCAAGAACCAGAACAACCGCGCACAACCAAAAGTGATAACAGACTCCCCATTTTGCCTGTGTTCCATTCATTTATTCGAACATAGGATAGAGATACAAAAAAAGCGTAAAGATATTATACAAAATTTACATGGTGCCCATTTAAGAATGGAAAATATGCAGGGCATTGCATGATCCTTAGTGTACTCGCCTAAAATTGATGCCAATATTGAAACCGTTTCAAAAGAATGCATTATTTGTGATATGATAAGTATACCGATCATCACTGGGGATATCCTAAAGGATCATAGGAAGGTCGTGTTTATATTGATTATGCAGATCCTTGTGAGGGAATGATGCAATTAGTTAGTTATCCATCCATAAATGGTCAAGTTTAAAGCAGCATTCAATCAGGTGTCATAGTATAATTACAAAGTACTCGCACATCTACAAAAACAACAATTCCTTGAATTTTGTTAGTCTAAAACTACCGCGCACAATGTCAAAATGCTATGAACAGAAAATGAGAGAATAAAAGAGAGGAAGACTAAAATACTCACGAAAAAAATTTACATGGGAATACAAAAACAATTTGACAGTAATGCGAGATGTATCAATGAAAAAATTGTAAAACAGCTGTTCTTACGTGTATACTTTCTAATTATACTATGTCAGGTGTTAAAAGCAATATGCACATAAAAACAAATACTGCAATAGAATTTAAATGACTTTTTTAGGCAATATAAAAATGCACCTCATTCAACTACATGTATGTCACCGGCACAACTATTCCTTGGAGTGCAACTACGTACTCGTCTCGATTTAGTACATCCAGAAAATGTTTCGCCAAAAATAAAAAATAAGAATTCAAAGTTGGTGACAATATATCTGGAAATCAAAAAGAACGGAAATGGCTACCAGAAAAAATTATTCATTCATAACGAAATACTTATGAAGAAATACGGGGTGTCAATAAATCTTTAATCAATCAAGAGATACAAGCATGTAAAAAAGACGTCGGTTTTAAAAGTAGAAGAATTGAATTAAATATATATCCGAGGTATAACTAGGAAATTTCTAATTACGGAAATTCTGACCAAAATGCTAATAACACCAAATCTCCGGAAGTAGTTTCTACACAATCTTCTGAAGTTAATCCGTTATCTTTAATTAACTTTTACCCTCAAATGAGGAAAATATAGTTAATACTACTGTTTTTTAAAGAGAATCTGATGACTAGCTTTCCAATTCGAAATAAATATACAAGTTAAATCGCCACGAAGCAGCTAATTACAAAAACAGATACAAAATCAACAATTTCAAACACCACACGATTAGATCACCAATCGAGTAGAGAAAATACAACTTTTCTGTATATTTTACTAAAGAATATTAATTTACGATATAATAATTTTGCATCTTTTAAGACGCTAAATCGATTTTGGTGAAATTAGAAATATTATAAACACATTTATTTTGCACATAGATCCACTGTATATGATCGATATATGATAGTGCTTCATAAACGTGGACATCGTTATTTTCACTCCCCTTCTTAAAAGAATATCGAATAAATTCCCTTTCATTTTAAGCAAAGGGTAAAAAATTAATTTTTCTTAACGCGGCATCTTATAATTTATTTTATAAATCCTATAAAAATTGATCTATTCTGATATACCAGAAAAAAACTAACAGATTTAGTACTATGCTAAGTATAAGTTTAAAATATAATATATGAATTTAAGAAAAAAGGATATTGAACTTACCATTTGAACTCGATAGAGATAATCCACCACTGATAAGATAGAAATATATATTCAAATGCAAAATTATGTAAATTATTGGTCTTAATTTATAAATAAACAAGAAATGGCCCGTTGATGATGATGACGTTCTCATAATTATAGTTTTTCACCTTGGATTTCAAATAAATTGGCCAATTCAATAGAGTATTTATATTTCAGGATTTTACATTCTGTTGAATTCTACAATGAAACAAATTTGAAATTGTATGAAATGGAAATGCTTTAATTAAAAAACAAATTATAATAAATAACTTTAGTATTATTATACAAAGATTGACCTTAAACCCACAGCTAGTTGAATCGTATCGTAGAGAAGCATAGAATAACGTTACGTTATTGAAGGTTAAGTCTGGGTTATTCGACCGCTTATGTATCGCGTATTTTCTGCTGATCGATTTTGTTGAGTGTATTTTAATTACAACATTTATCGATCTTTAATATTGATGTCTTATAAGATTATGTGTATTTATAAAGTTGATATAATGTGCCGCTTTTCACAAACGGTCGAGTACCCCAGGTTTAATTTTCATACTTACACATGTTTAAAAATACTTATAGCAAAAAAGTACTTCGTTATGGTTATATAATGATTTTATTTTAAATTGTTTTTTATCATCCTTTGAATATTTTGGAAAATGTCCATGGTAAATTATATATAAAGGCATCATTAGACACGTCAAATATGTGTATCAAATATTCGATCATTTAACCCTATAGGTGAACAAATAATATTTTAGGATATACGGTCTATAATTGTTTAAGATAATTTTAAAGGCAAATAAATTGTTAGTTGAGGATATTAATGACCTCAAAAGGCAATATTGATTAAAAAAGCGGAGAACTGATGCAAAATTGCGGTTAAATTTCAAAAACTATTTTTTTATTCGATTATTATAAATTATTATCTTTTTCACAAATTTATCAATATTTAAGGGTAATAAGTACTTCCATGCGACATAATAATTATATTCCGTGATTTCGGCCGAAATCAAATTAAAATTACGTAATTTCCATACATTTTGGCAGTTGCGAATTTACATAATTTTATGTAATTTTGGCTAAATTAGTTTGCAACTCTGTACAAGGTTGAGAAAATACATTTCTTGCAACTGTGTACAATATCTTCAACATGGATAAAATTGAAATTTTGTTAAATTTGTTATCAAAGCTGTGGCAAAATGAACTTAAATAAAATAACTTTGCAACCAAAAAGCATATTTTATTGACAGAAGTAATAATTTTAAATCAATGAACACGACAAATTGCTAAAATAGTTAAGTATCAAATGTCACATATGTGTCAGTATGAACTGTTTAGATTTCATTCTTCATGGCAGTCTGAGCAAGGCTTTATACATGTATATTAATTATGAGAATCATATAAGATCGTACTAGTCTTCATTACATTTAACCTTATCTTTGTAAGTCTCTTTATTATATTTAAATTAATTTTTTTTTTAATGCAAATTTCCCTCTTTGTAAGTGTATTTTTCAACAATTTCTATGACTAATAAAATTAATCCAATTTTTCGATATGCATCAAACAGACTTCGCCTACATATTTTAATAAACAAAATAAAAAAAAAATAAAGGATTGTTTAAAAATTTGTATACAGTGGCTCACAGCTTATTTCGTGTGTTTACATTAAATAACATATTAATAAATATTTTATTTTTGTATGAAATTAAAAAAAAAGAACACCAACTTACAAGTTTTTTGTGAATACCGTTGATATTTTTTCCCATTCTATTTGAAGAGCCACTTTTAAGTCCTCGTTATTACTAATTTGGTGATTTCTGATGTTTTCCTCTAGTAAACTCCACAGATTCTCAACAACGTTTAAATCTGGAGATTAAACTGGTGTTTTAATGACGTGAAGACAGTTTCTTGCTAGCCATGCTTGACAATGTTCGATTTGTGTTTGGGGTCATTATCTTGATAAAACCGAAAATCATCTGCAATACCCAATTTATCTGCACTTTGGAGTAAATTATTTTGCAATCAATTTAAATAAACGGTTTTGTCCATCGTGTCATTAATAAACACGAAGTTACCAACACCAGATGATGACATGTATTCCACACCATTACATAACAACCACCATGTTTCACAGTACCTCTTAGATTTTGAGGATGGAGTTCTGTATTTGGTTTTCGCCAAATGTATGACTTACCATCTGACCCAAAAAGATTAAATTTGCTTTCGTCAGCAAAAATAACCTTTTTCCAAAATAATTGGCCTTTGTTGACATGATCTCTGGCGAACTGCAATCTATTCTTAAGATTCTTAGGGCTAATAAATGGTTTATTACGAGCGGTTCTTCCGTGGAAATCAGCACGATTGAGAATTCTTTTAATTGTCTCTGGATTACATGACTTTCCTAGGAAATTTTCTGTTTCTTTTGCCAATGCTGGTGCACTCAATCTGGGATTCTGCTTAATTTTTCTTAATATCCAACGTTCGTCAGCCTCAGTAAATGTTTTATTTGGTGCTTTGCGGCTTTTATCTGCAATTCTTGCCTCTCGAACATATCGCTGAATAATATACTGAACTGTGGAGCAACTCAAGTTAACGATTTCGGCAATTTGCTTTCGAGTTTTTCCATTTTTAAAATGCGTGATAACAAGCTCACGTTTTTCTACAGATGTTCGTCAACTCATGTTTAAAATGTAACTAATTAATAATCTAAAACTTCTAAACATTATTAATAAATTATTTATTACTCCATTCCATGCAAATTCTTATTATTGGAACGATAATAAGTAATAGTAAAATTTAAATACGATATAAGCTGTGAGGCTATTTTTCTATATATTCACCCCTATTATGTAAGTCGTTGTCGACGTCGTCGTCAATTCGTAGTCGTTG
>MINK01004567.1:8977-35927 GCA_001735545.1 Phormia regina
TGGTACACATAGGCAATGGTGTAGGGTATCATATGGTCTGTCTTGACCGACTATACCTTTTTCTCTCGTTTTATTATGGGATTTAATTTAGGGATTTAATCTGTCTATACATTTGGGTTCAACGCATCAAAAATGGCACTTAATTCAGGAAAATGTGATATCAATACTTTTATATTTAAATTTAGTTTTTATATTAGTCAAGTCAAGTAAAAAAATAATATATTATTGGAATTTTTAGACTTTTTAAAAGAATTTAAAAGTCTGTTCTACCGTCCGTTCGTTAATTAACTTTTGGAAACATGCCAATTTAAAATTGTTTATTTTATGGCCCAATAAAGATACCAACTTAATGTTTACTTTTTTGTATGATAAAATTTGTTGAAAATGCTGAAATACAAAGATTGTTGAAAATTCAAATGAATATATCTCGAAAAGTATGTAAACATAATTTTTAAAGAATTTATCAAAGACTTTTAGCTAATATAAAAATCTTGTAATCCGGTAAGGAACAAAAATTCGCTAATGGTGAATCATTTCATATGACATTAGTACCCTTTTTTAAACCCTCATAGCTCCGCTTCTGAAGCGTATATGGAATCCTACTTCAAAACTCAAAATTTGTGAAATTTTATGTAAATCCTACTAGTCGATTAAAAATTATAGATTTATATCGATTCAGCCCCACTGTTTAATTTTTGATAAAGCAAACAAAATGTATGCACTACACCACCATAGGTGGTTGTGGTATAATCCAACACCCATCTTAAAGTATACCAATCGACTCACAATCATCTAGATGTTTGTATAAACGCATTTTATATTTTATTTTACATTTAGTAAAAGTGTTAGTCTACATTTGGCTACAGATTTAATATTCCCCCCAATTTGTATGCATAATGGTACAGGGCATGTCCCACTTTTTTAATTGTTGTTTTCTAAACAAAAAAGTATTATTACTATTTTCTTTTAACAACAAAATGTACATTGTTGTTGCATGAGTTAGGTTTTTGACAATTGACTTAGGTTTTTGACAATCTCTTGTTAATTTTTGGTTTAAAATAAAAAAGTAAAAAATTAATTTTTTACTTTTTTTTTCAAAAATCGTAAAAAAAGTTTAACTTAGACAGCATCTTATAAGAAAACCACAACCTAGCTTAAAGATTTTCATTGATATTGATATATAATTTTGGCTGTTTTTATTCGCTACCCACGCAGAAAAAATCACCAATTAACAAATATATATGAAAATAATTCATTCAATTAAAAACTTGTTCAAATTTGCACCTCTCACCAAAATAATTATGTATATCAATTACAAAAATATTGTACAAAATTAAAACGAAAAATATTTTCAATTAGTAAATTAATTAAATCAATCAAGTTTAATAAGTAAAAAATTGCTTTAATTCGGGAAATAGAAAAAAAATAAACTAAACTAAATAATTACAATAGTACATCTTACTTTAAATTCGAATTATATATCTTTAAAAACCTGAACAGAAAAATGCCTTATGAATAATACTATTAAATAGATTATGTTCTCTATGAAATCTTTTATTCGTACTTATAATGAAAATATGTGTTAATTAATAGCTTATTTCTTTTTTATGAAAATTTTATTAAATAAAAGTTTTTATGGAACATACATATATATATTTTTAGCTGTACTACATATAAAAAGATAACCCAAGTCTTGTTTAATTTTTATGTTTGGTCTGTCCATTACTACTACAACAACATTATACCATTTATATATATTTCGATATTTTTGAAAACCATTTCCACTTCTAGTTACGACGAAATATGTAAATATATATATTTTTTTTTAAGAAAAGTTTCAATCATTGTATTGAGTGGTCCAAAGAAAATATATTTTCTCAACTATAACAATGATACTTACTTTTTTTATTATTTTAATATAAATGTTTTGTTTATGATTCTTTTTTGTATACGTTTTGAACAAAATTCAACAACTCTTTATTAATAACAAATACTTGTTTTGTTTGTTTAATTAATTACAAATTCAATTCAATAACTCACCCACCTAACGCCAAATCTGCTTTGAACATTTGACCTTATACAATAATACAATTGGTACACAAATATATATTATATAAATATATATACAAAAAACACACACTCTCTCACATGATATATATTATATATAAGGCAAATCTTGGTAACATTCGAGAGCTTAAAGAGGGAATTGAGTTAGTTAAAACCGTGTCGATCGCCAATTTCTCCGCTGCATTGACAAAAGCCTTTGAGGTTTTGGAACAATTCAAAACGGAACAACATGGTGCCCAATGTAATCAGGCTATAATGATTGTTAGTGATGGGGCACCATTTAGTTATGAAGAGATTTTCGAAATATATAATTGGCAAAATTTACCCTATAAACCGGTGCGGGTTTTTACATATTTAATTGGTAAAGAGGTGGCGGATGTTAAGGATATTAAATGGATGGCATGTGCCAATCAGGGCTACTATGTACACCTCAGCGATACGGCAGAAGTGCGTGAAATGGTTTTGAATTATATACCAGTAATGGCTAGACCATTAGTATTGGGTAGACATGATCATCCGGTGGTATGGACACAAGTTTATGCAGATGTTGTGGTAAGAATATATAATACTATTTGTTTTTGTAAAAGTCCAAGTTTGAAAAGTCTGTAAATTAAATCTATTTAAAATTATTTAATGTTATTTGACACTAATTTATATATATATTTAAGGATATGGAAATGTCTGACTATTTATGGCAATTGGAACAAAATGCTGATCAAAAGGAAAATATATTAGAATATCGTAAAGTAAGTTTTCGTATGTTAGATCCGGATGAAGTAAGACGTCGAGAGTACAGACGTATGAAAAAGGTATGTAACAAAATTAAATAAATACGTATTTTTTTACAAAAATACACAAGAAAAATATCAAAATTTTAAAAAGAATTTATATTTTTATATTTATATTATATATTTTTTATAATTTAAAAAAAAAATTACTCAAAGTCAAAGTATTCAAACAAATTTATTTCAAATTTTACATATTAAATTCTAAAATCTAATTTTAATTACGAATAATACGAATAATTCAATTATTTTACTGATTAAAACTCATATATTTATAATATTCAAATTATGACTTAGTTTTATTTACATTTGAAGGATTAAATTATTTTATTTATTGAAACTCAACCTGTGAAAAATTGTATATTCAATTATTCCAATTATTACTTATTTTTATTTATATTTGATTAAATTTTTAATTGATACAATTAATAAAAATCATAGAAGGCCGATAAAATGTTTTATTTTTAGAAAATAAGCTTTTTAATAAATTTAATTATAGATTTTATTAAAAAAGTTATTGGAATAGTTTTATTTTTGATAAATATTAAAAAAATTGATTAACTGAATAATTGATGCAATTGCTAAAGTAATTGAACATGTTTTTATCATTGATGTACATATTTGTTTGTTTAGATTTTCGGAAAGATATAAATTAAAATCACAGGATTAGGTTTTCTTTAACAAAATCGCCAAATGATTAACCAAAATTATTTCATATTTCGGTTTTATGGACTCTTGAAGTTGAATCTTTCGGAGCACCTTAGCTGCCATATAAACCCACTTCCCAAACGACCCAAAGCGCATAAAATCATTTATCATCAACTCATTAGTATAAAAACAAAATATTTTATTTTACATTTAATAAACGTTTTGGTCTACAATTGGCTACATGTCTAGTATAAGACCGCTTCCCGAATTTTTATTCTTTTTTTTTTCTCGTTTTATATGACTTGATTTTTTTTAAAGGACTAAAACGATTAAAATAATAATTATCATATATATACTTAAATGTTCAAGACGATAGTAATAAAATATCAAAATTTAGTAAAAAACAGACGTGGTACTCATATACATAAATTACATTTTAAATAAACAATATTTTCTATTCCTTGTGTATCTCAACATGAATATAATAAATATAAATAAAATTTATTCGCACAATGAATAAAGTGCTCCAAAATATACGAAGATTAAGATTCCATAAAACTAACATTGAAAACACATTTGGATATTAAATTAATCAGGTGGTATTTCATCATTTCGCATGAGATTCATTGAAGCAATATTTGATAACCCAAAAATTAAAATTAACAAATCATTTATAATATAATATTAACTCATCATAATTATTTTTTAGGCTTGGGATCAACCTACAGAATCGGATGACTATCATTTTATGACTACAATTTCAATGCCTGTTTACGATCGTCGTGAGAATGCGGTAAGTTATTGTAGTATTAATATTTACATAATTCTCTTAAATTACATAAAGATGTCAACAATGTAAACTAATCTTTTTCATTTGTAAAATGGTCATATTTAATAACAAACTATATTAAAAACAAAAATAAATGTATGTTATCCTGTCCCTTATAAATCAAATATTATGACCTATTTCTTATAATAAACTATAAATATTAACTTCACAAAAATTTCTAACAGAATATCACCGAACTGGTATTAATAAATGAAGCTCTTTGGGAATTGCAAACACGTGAGGTATTAAGAATAACAAAACAAAAATGTAAACGTTTGCCAAACTATAATCGAATTAGAAAAAAATACCTTTTTATATCGTAAAATATATATTTTTTTTGTTATAGCGCTTCATTTTGAAAACAGAACATAATCGTATTAATCCGTAAACTAACTAACTCTGCCATAAAATAGTTACATACATACATAAATACATACTATAGGTGTAGTTAACATTTTGGAGTTAACAGAAACAAAATAATTATAAAATTATAAAGAAATGTGTAATATCATTTAAAATCATAAGTATTTATTACTATTACTATTTACAATTAATATTTGTTTATATAAATCTAAAATAATTATTTACATACAATATAGATAGTTTTATTTACTTTAAATTACATATAGTATTTGTAAAGTATTTAAAATTATAATTATAATTTCTTATCTAGAGTTACTATATATATAATCGTAATATTTATATAACTATAGTATGCCAATTTTAATTTATAAGATTCCTTATATAATGTAGTTAATGTTGTTTATTTATAGTAGACAATTAGATCAATATTTCAAAATGTGTCTTTATTTTATTAAAGTTGTAGAGTTTTTTTGAATATAAATTTAATTCTATACTTTTTAATTTCCAATAACTAGTAATTGTGTAATATTATATAATATTTAAGAATAAATTACATACCTCTTAACTTCTGACAAAAAAAAAAAACTAATAAACTTCACAACCACGAAAATGTTTGACGGAAATTCGATTTGAAATGACGCAACCAGAATCATTCACTGGTCAAAATAATTATATGAGCCATCACCAGAGGCTTTCAATGTTATAGGTACCCCAAGAAAATGATTTCCAATTAGTGAACCTGCACTTTATAGTCCAGAGTTTTTATACCCGTTTTGTTCAATTGACGACAACAACCTAGTAGCTCAACGTGTGACAAAGAGTGACACTTTGATTTCCTTTGTCATTTTACTACTATGAATCATCCGAGAACTGTAAAGGTTATATGAAGATTTAAACTTTTGTGTGTGACAGCGAGAACTAGGAGTAAAGAAAAAGTAAAAATTAATTTGTGGTACAATAGATGTACCACAAATTACTCATTATTGTATTTAAAATTTTCTATATTTTCAGATAATGGTCATCAATATGTCCATCACAGACATATGTTTGAAATTTTGCTCTTATCTCTTATCACTGAGGCTTGAAGCAAAGCAGAACAGATTTTTTATTTTTTTAATCTTAGGAATATATTTTTTTAATTGGTTTATATTAATACTTTCTCAAATCCCATGATTTGAAGTTAAAATCCTTCAGGCAAATCTTACATTTAGTGAAGTAAGATGTCTCAGATCATCTTGGGCATAATTAATATTTTCACATTTAATAGAGTTACGTTTCTGCTTTTAAAAAATTTTGCTTTAATATATACACGTTATACTACACAACTGAGCCACAATGAATGTCAAACTATTACAACTTAAACTGTAACTTTGTGTATGGCTCAACAGCTCTCCGAAAAGCATAAGTATTCCACTTTATAAAAATTCCTTAAATAAGATCTCGGCTTAAAAAGGGTACTAAATCCCTTTCATTAGATTTGAATTATTAACTCTCTTATTACAATCAAAAACCCCATAATCATTTAGTCTTATTTTAAGTGTCGATAAAGTTGATAGTCCGCATGTTTTTTTTTTTATTCTATTCCAAACTATTTAGGAGTCCATGCCTATAAAGGCACTCCGTGTAAAATAAATTTTTGTCCACTGCAGAAGGGTATCTGCTCAGAACATTTTAAAATTACACTTGCACGTCCAATCTTTCAGAAAATGTCAAAAATATTAAATTTTGTTCAAAAAAATTTAAGTAATTAAATTTAAAAGGTTGATTTTGAAAATGTTTTTCTTGAGATAACTATTGTTTTTCTTTGGCTAAATTGGAAATTTAATATTTGAAGTCAAATATCATTGAAACAATAAGAGATAATTTAAATTTTAATTTAACAGTAAGCATGTCGTGGAAGTTAACTTAGGCCGTCCGTACTCCAAACAACAATATCCTGAAAGTATAACTCCTAATCTATCGATATTTGAAGTTTCACCTAAATGGGTTCTGGAATCTAGACTTATTACCATTTTTTTTTTTTTGCATTGGGCACTCTGACATTGTACGCGTATACATTGCTGAGGAAAGACATATTTTTTCATCGATGTCTTCTTATTACCATTTTTTTTTTTTTTTGCATTGGGCACTCTGACATTGTACGCGTATACATTGCTGAGGAAAGACATATTTTTTCATCGATGTCTTCTTAAATCGGAAACCATACGCCCATCTGGTATACAAGTTGAAATTTTAAATTTGGCCGAGCCGAATATTATTTTTGATTCAAATATTGTAATCTATCTCTACTTATACCTAAATAATTTACAATATTTAAAATTTAAAAGAAGTCCCTAAATTGTATAAAAATATAGCATTAGATAAAGTATATAAAATAAAAGTGAAAGTAATACATATTTTATCCTTAGCTAAAATTTATTTGTACATTGTTTTTAAAATGTTTATATTATACCTACATATATATGATAATAATTAAGTAATAAGTATAAATTTTGTAAATGAAATATTTTTATAAATATAACTTTTATTTTTAATACTATTGCTACTAGTAATTCATATAGAAATGTTAAGTTATTCTTTATAGATTTTATTTAAACTATTTTATTTTGAAATAAACCATATAGCGTAAAACAAATCGTCAAATAGTTATATTCATATTAATAATTTCTTTATAAATAATATTTACAATTTTCCATTATTTAGACAAAAATTGCAAATTTATTGGGTGTTGCTGGAACTGATGTACCCATTAGAGATATTAAAAAATTATTATCACCATTTTTGGTAAGATAATTAAATTTGCAAAATGAACAATTAATATGGAAAATTTAAATTAATTTTTATTTAATATTTCAGTTGGGTGTAAATGGTTATGCTTTCATTGTTACCAATAATGGTTACATATTATTTCATCCCGATTTCCGTCCAATTGTAAGTAGCTATAACAAAATTCATCCATATCTTATTTTCATAAAATAATAAAATTTATTGATTTTTAGTTTCAACGTTACATCTTAAAGCCAGCTTATAACAGTGTTGATATGATTGAAGTTGAATTATTGGATGATGATCGGCCACCCAGAGATTTTAATCCAGTGCTACTAACGGTAAGAATAATTTTTTATGTATATAACTAAGAAAATTCAAACAATTAAATTATTAATTTTAAATCCAATTTTCCCCATTATTTTATTATCTTTTTCAGATTCGAGACTCTATTATAAATCAATCTACCGGTAGCAAATGGATGTTGGTTAAAAATCATTTCGATGAAATGGTATTTTATATATATTTTTTTTACAAATATTTTTAAAGTTACTAATTTATTATGTACAATTTTTAGAAAAGAGTTGCTCGGGTAAAGCGCCAATATTATTGGACTGCTATACAAAATACACCATTTACTTTGGTTATAACATATCCCGAGCTATACGGTGTTTATCGTCTGCAAATACGCACAGAAGATGAAATACACCGTATGAATATTAAGGGCAGTAATACACTTAGCTACTTTGCTGGCAAACGTTGGAAAATTCATCCAAAATGGTAACAAATTTTAATAATAATAATAATAATAATAATAATAATATATAATTATATTTTTAACTATTATTCCGTATACATATGTATTTATATTTAGGCTATTTTGCAAACATAGCAATATGACATTTGATACCCCCGAAGAGGAACTATTATGGTTTTTGGGTAAAATGTCACAGCCAGGTTGGAAATGGCCATCAAGTAGAAGTGCTCTGCCTCCAGAACATACAGCTGCCATGTACTGTAAGTATTTATTTATATTTTAATTTTAGTTAATAGCAAATTAGTTGAATTAAAACAATTAACATTTGTAATTGGCAGCTTTAGCTTACATTATAAATACAATTAACTCTTAAACATGAAAACGTTTTTCCATAGAATCTCTATTTTATTTCGAATTGGCTGCCATTTATTAATTTATTTGTAACTATAGTTTACTTCTTGAAAAGAAATCACTCAACAAAAAAAATGTATTTTTTAATTTATTACAAGTATAGGATGCATCCCGAATTTTGGGAGAAATTTGCCATTGTATTTGTAATAAAACCTTTGTTACTTTTAATATTTTAACATAATTTTCGTTGGTTGTATATTGGATAAAGTAGGTCAAATTCGGAAGGTGTGTAACTAGACCGCTTGTTTTCTGTTTTCAAATCATTTTTGTAAAGATATCCTTCAAAATAGTATAAAAAGTTTATATGTTATTACATTTTAGTTAACAAATAATAAAACTTTGGTGCAGTTACTTCGGATTTATATTGAAATAAATTATTTTTTGATCTTCACTCATTGTAAATTATTAAACGAAAATATTCACCATATGTTTTCTAATTAAAACATATAGTATTTTGTAATTTGCAGAATAGTTTGTAATATGAACTTCATTTGTTCATTTTATATAAAACTGATTTAAATTTAAAATGCCTTAACCATAGAAAACAACTAGAAGTCCAACTCTTTTCATTCGTTCAGACACAAAAAATGACTCTCTTCACACGTATTAATTGGTTCTGTAGAAAATTTTACTAACACATGCAAAGAGTTCAGTTTATTTGACAATTCTGTTAGGTTTTTTGTGAGCAAGTTGGAGTTCTAGTTGTTTTCTATTGCCTTAACCAAAGTCATATAGAACAATTCAAAGAGTAACAAGAGACGAAACTAATTGTCAAAAACTTAAGTCGGTTGTCAAAAACATAAATCACGCTACAAAACAAAAATTTTGTTTAATTGTCAATTGAGAATTTCATCTTTATATATTGCTCCATTCAAAGAAATTGTAATTTAAGCCTTTTTTAAAAAACTCTGTGTATGTTGGGAAAATAAAATAGCACATATACATTTAAGTTTTCATTACTAACACACTCTTAGAGTCAAAGAGTCGGTCTACTTGCATATACTTTGGCCTTAACTATAAACAAAATTTCTAAATTAATATGAACCTTTGGATCGTCTAAGAAGTCATCATTGTTCTAATAATACTAGGGAGATAATATTTTATAAACTCCAGCCTTCGATTCTATTAAATGATAGGAGCATTTTATTAAAACTAAATATGGACATACGCCTATTAATTTAATAAATTTGTGGCAGCACCGAGCCTACCTGTTTTACAAAACCAAAAGTCTGACAATGCGTCAGGAAACAGAAATTAATTCCTCGAGTTGTTTTTGCTGCTACACATGTAGCTTCTAGTCTTTTATTTAAAGTTTTAACGTTTTTTAAGGCAAGAGCTTATTGATTTTGTTCGAGCAAAACAAGTTCTGCTTATGAACAAACACCCGTACAACTTGAGGCAACGAAAATTAGCCGACGAGTTTCATCAAGGTCGGTCCATAATTTACCATAGCTCCCATGTGAACCCACTTTCGAAAATCACTCGTCATACGTGATTGTGTAGGGTATCATATGTTCGGGAGTGAGCGATTATATCTTTCTATCTTTTTCATATTGGCGATTTTTTGACGGTTTAAAATAGATAATTTGACGATTTTGACAATTTTTTTTTTCTCAAAATTTGATAATTTATCGCAAAATTTCAAACAAATGAAGGTAAAATAAACATTGTTGCGGCTATTTTCGATTTTTAAACTTATTTATTATTTCTCGATTATCTGACTACAAAAAAATAAATTTTCCGAAAACTTTATTAAATTTGCGATTTTTTCATCATTTGAAATTAAAGTAGATTATTCAGAAAATTTATTAGACAATTTAAATATCTGAAATGTTTCTTTTTTTTTTTTTTTTTGTTGAGTGTTTCTTTTTTGATTTCACCATAAAAACAATTTCTGTTAATATCATTCATGATCAAAAAAATCAAAAAATTGCAAATCCACAGCTAACACATCTGCTGGGCGCATACCATCATACGACAAAGATAATTACTATTGTGAGTAACATTCATAATTATTGTGAAATAAAAATGCTTTCACAAAATTATCATTAAATATTATTTTATGTAATCGTAAATTAATTAATTAGTTAAATGCACTAAACCTCAGATTACTAACAACACCCAACATACGTACCTCCTTCACATTTATCACATTCTACTTTCTTAGTTACACATACAACATAAATAAGAAATTAATAATTTTATTCATTAATCGTAAGCACCAAATCTTTTAAAAACTCATCAAGTGGATAAGAAATTTCATCCTTAAACTACAATAAAAATGTCCCTAATTAACAAACGTACTATAAAATACACTTTTAGGTAAATGAATGTGTCAGATCAAGCAACAATCAATATAAAAATTCCTTAAAATTAAAATCCAACTCGGATTGGATTTAATAAAGTGGGTTCGATATCTATTAATAAAATCCAATAATTGGATTTGAAATATTTTTTTTTTTATATTATTTTTAAATATTTTCAACTCCAGTTTATATTGAGAATTTCAAAACAATGATTAAAGCCGTTCAATATTTGTTTAAGAGCATGATATATATCATGTTCAGAGCATAAAAATGTAATTAAGAGCGGAAATATCAAACCTGTAACAAATTACTTTTTTTGCGTTTTCATAAACCCACGTCAAGTTGAAATTAGATTTGAATTGCGTTTTCAATCCAATCCCGAAGAGGATTTCATAAAAAGGCAGAATACTAAAAAATTATGTTGAAATGCTCTAATAAAAATATAAGCTAAACAAATTAATTAATTGATTTGATTTGATTTTACGTTTAAATTATGCAAAATTATGATCTTAAGTAGAAAATATAACAAAAATAAAAAATAAAGTTGAAAAATACAAAATAATCATAATAATAATAATAATTGGAAACTGTTGCTTTTAAGAAAATAAATCTTTATTTAGTATTACACCTAAAATATGTATATAGATACACATGTTTACATAATTATTATTTATCTATAATCGATAATATTTGCAAATTAACAAATGCACTTGTTAGCTGAGGAATTGCACATTTTTTGTTAAAATAATTTCTGTACCAATCACAAGCATGATGACATGATCAACAAATCTCAAATAAAAGCACAATTGTAAAACAATATTGGAAAAGTACATATTTGTTATGTTCCCCACTGTACTATAAATAAAAATTTAAAAGGAAGAAATTTACCTTTCTTTTAAGAGATTATTAAAAAGAATGTTAATTTTTGATATTGGAATTTTTATCGAGATTTTTAAATAAATTTTAAATTCTGTCGAATATGGGAACAAAGCAAATTATTACTTTCTTAATAGACTAAATATTTAATAAAATTTCTCACTCCAAATATTTTAGGTGATCGTCAATTGATGCAGTCCTTGGTATTTGATGCCAGAGTTACAGAATGGTTTTCAAAAAATACAAGTTTTAATTCAAAAGACGATAAAGGGTAAGTACAATATAAAAAAAAACATATTTCGTAACAAATTAATATTTGGTCAATAGAAAGGTATATGTAGAAAACATAAAAAAAGAAGATCTGTTAAACAAAAAAATCAACATAAGTGAATTATTAAAGCTAGTAAAGTAATAAAACGGAAAAGCATAAACGTAAAAATACAACAGGACAAAATAATGGTAGCCATAAAGAGTCTCCATTATTTCAGTATTAAAACACATTTATTAGATCTTAACCGCATAAAAAATTCCTCAATATTTTCTTAGTTTAAAGTTTAGAATTGAAATGGCGCTTTTAATAAAGCTTCAGTGACAACACAACTTCCTCGCCATGGTTTTCAAAATTATTGTTTTATTAAACAAACTTCAATCTGTTCCAATTTCATTTCAATTTATTTTTACTCAAACATTTTTCAATTAAATTAATATTATTAATATTTTCTGAGTAAAATATCAAAATGGGTTCCCGACAATTATATGCCTGTGATTATGAGGTATTCGGTAAAGTACAACGTGTATTTTTTCGCAAATATACCGAAAAGAAAGCCAAAGAATTGGGTGTACATGGTTGGATAATGAATACTCTGGATGGTACAGTTAAAGGAACCATTGAAGGAACACAACTTGAATTGGGAAAAATGAAAGACTGGTTATCTACTAAGGGCAGTCCAAAATCAGCTATTGATAAAGCAAATTTTACAAATTTGAGACCAATTAATACTTATTCATACAAGTCATTTGAAATAAAGCAATAATTGGAAGTTTTTTTTTAATTGAGATATTTTTTTGGGTTATTCTGTCTTATTGATAAACATACATATTTGCAAATATAGTTTCATTTAAGTCTATAACTAGACATAGGGCAAAATCGAAAGTTTTTGTTAGTAAATTTGTAACTTCTGATCGGCTGGTTGCATTTGCATAGTATAGGCGTAGCAGAGAAGTGTTCAAGGTTAAGTTTAGAAGGGAGACCAAACATACCCCTCATGGACGGAGCTAAAGGGGCTCAAAGTTGGGTACCTCCTCCACTTGCCAAATTTTTGCTTCTCGTCCGATTTCAAAAAAAATCGACTTGATTTTTTTTTTATTCAATAGATAATTTTGTTCTCTAATTAGCTAAAGTAAAATGAAATAAAATCGGTCGGAGATACTAGGATATATATTAAAAAAACCCAGATCAAGAACAGGCAAAATTGAGGTTCAAACGCAAATAACTCATATAAATATGACATGCGAGCATGTAAGTCTAATTGTTCCCTACTATAATCTATAAAATTCAGACGAGAAAATTTGGCAAGCAATTAAACCACTTGTTTGTCAGAGGTACCCATCTTTGAGCCCAGGGGCGGAGCTAAAGCCCTTGAAGGGTATTTTTGGTCCCCCTTATAAACTTAACAACTGCTATGCCTGTATCAAATTTCATGCAAATCCAACCAGCCACTTAGAAGTTACAGATTTATTTCCAAAGAATTTCCCTTTGTGGATTATAGTCAAGTTCATAGACATCAGTTTTTAGACTAGATTAAAATAAAAATTATAGACTATAATTAAGTATATGGCATATGTAGCCCAGTATATAGACTAGACTATAGCCAAATTTATAGAATAAACTATTTCGAAAATTCTAAACTGTAGTCAAGTTTGTCGACTAAACTATATTTAAGTTTATAGACTATTTTGTACACTAGACTATATTAAATCCACTAGACTATGGTGAAATTTATTTGCTAGAATATAGTCAAATTTATTTAAAAGAATATTGTCAAGTTTATATCCCATAGTCAATTTTATTGAATAGATTATAGTCAAATATATATAACAGTCTATATTAAAATTTGTAGACCGGTAGTTTATAAACTAATAGACAAGGTTATTGTTAAATTTATAAAACGATCTTTAGTAAAGTTGATTATAGTTTAATTTATTTAATAGACTTAAAATAATAATGTTTTATACTAAGGAGTGAGATCGGAAAATTATTTTAAAATGTCTTTTTTAACATTTTTCGGAAGCATTATTTAAAAAATTTAAATGTTTATTTTTGTCAGTTATTATTTTTCTTGACAACTAGGTTAATTTTTTATTAGACTGATCAAAATGAATGACAGAAAAAAATAGGTACTAAAATTATTAAGAATTTAAAAAAAAAAATTGACCAAAGAACTAAAGGTCTACTGATAAACTATTTTAAATGTTATTGAACAGTATCAGGAGAATATGTCAACATAATATTGGGAAGGTCGAAAATATAGAAAGCATATAGAAAAGTGCTGCTGTAACGAATCTTTAATACCCTTCAGCATCTTACCGGCAAATAATAACATTTAGTTGGTAAAAATACCAAATATCTATGACCGATATATATATATAAAAATCTGTATCTTAAACAAGGGCTTGAAAAAATTAAAAATACATTTTGCCCGATATTTCATTATTTCAGAACAAAAATTCAGAAAAAATTATATAAAGGCTTCAGATACCGGAAATCCGTTCCAAAAACCACAGATCTTACTGAATTTAAATAATCGCCATTTCAACAGACGTACGAACATGGTCCTTAAAATATAATTAATAGGCTATACCCATTATACTCAGTTTCTAGACTAGTCTATAGTCAATTTTTAAAGATTAATTTATAGTGGAGTTTATAAACTAGTCTACAGTTTATGGTCTATAAGTCCTATCAATAGTCAAGTCAAATGTAAAGTCTTTGACTTCTGACTTCTTGACTATTGTCAATATAAAAAATTTTAAATCTTATTTTATATTTAAATTACTTCATATTACAAAACATAAAATAAATATTTTACTTTTTATTCTGCACCCTCCATTTTTTTGTTTGTTTTTATTTATTTTCGTTCTATATTTCTCTTTTGCTTTTATTTAATATTAATATCATCTTAAATTATCAATAATTATATAATTTTCTTTAAAATTTAATGCACATTATTTTTAATTAATTTACAAATTATTAATGGGATTTAGAAGTAGCTCAAGTGCTTCAAATCCCATATCAGTATTAATGGGTTTGTTACCAAGGTAAAATGAATATTAATATTTTTATGCATTCCTTTTTCAGCTTAGTTAATTTTAAAGTAATAAGCATTTAATAATAGTAATATATATTTCTTTAATTTTAATTCCTACTAACTAGAAATGAATTTAAACAACGTTTTGGTATAACAGTGGCATTTTTAGCTACCCATAGTGGTCTTACACGTTGGCAAGAATTTCATTCAAATATGGCCGAAGAATTGGGAGCTGGGTTAGTATAAAATTTCTTCATTTGCACTAAAATTATTTATTAATATTATAAAATATTTCTTTAATAGTGAAACATTTAGTGAACATAATAACAAGGCAATTGATGAAATCTGGTATAAACGTGCTGTTGATCAACATTTTGTACGAGAAGAAAGTTTTGTTTATTCGGTGCCTTTTGATGCTGGAGAAACTGCAGCTGAAACTATTGTTACCGCCAGTCATGCTGTCTTCCATACTGAGGGTGGAAAATCTGCCCCAGCCGCTGTAGTTGGTTTCCAATTTCAGCACAGTGCTTTGGTTAAACTATTTCGTAATATAACCGGAAATGTATGTTGTTTAAAGATTTCGATGTGATGTATTTCTTGTATATTTATTATTTTCTGTTTTTATTTGAATAGGCTTGTAATGTTGATGATAAAGATTGTTACGTTTTGGATAACAATGGTTTTATAATTTTATCACCAAGTCGTCATGAAACTGGTAGATTCTTTGGTGAAATAAATGGCGCCATTATGCATCGTTTACTCGAAGAGAAGGTGTATAAACGAGTTACGGTTTATGATTATCAGGCTGTGTGTTTTGTACCGGATGGTGATAATAATTCATCGTCAAACGTTTTAACGGTAAGTTTTTAAATGTTATATGTTATACAAAATATAATAATGAATATCTTTGGCCCTCTATTCACTGGTCTATAGTAATGTCTATATACTGGTCTATAGTAACATATATCAACTGGTCTATAATAACGTATATATACTGGTCTATTGTAAAATCTATGGTAACTTCTATAAACTGGTATAAAATAGTCTATAGACTGGTATAGATACGGTGACCAGACGTACTGTATTATACAGAACAGTACCGTATTTTAAACCCCTGTTCTGTGTACATTATTCTCTGTTAAAAAAATGTGAAAATGTTCTGTATTTTATTTAGTGTTCTGTATTTGTTCACTATTTCATTATTTTTCAGTTTTACATAAAAAACATATAAATAAATATTTAAAAATAATATTGTCATATTTTTAAGTACGAATAAATTTTTAGTGTATTTTGTGTTATTTTGTTATGTTTATTTGGTACGTTTTTTAGTATTTATTGCTGCATCTTTTTGTATTTATTGTTTGCTTTCTTTTTGTACTTTATTTAATTAATAAATTTTTATATTTTTAACAACCTATATAATAAAGTTTAAAACTTTATCGACAATTGAAATTTTTACGGTTGAAATAGTGGTTAGTATTTTGCTGAAAAAAAATATGGTCACCGTAGGTATAGACTGATATATAGAGAGTGGTCTATAGTGTAGTCTATATACTTGTCCCTCTATTCACTGGTCTATAGTAATGCATATTCAATTCATATTAATACCATTTAATTCTTTTTTTCCATAATTTTTCATTAACAATTAAAAACCTTTAATTTTTTAGCCACTTTTCCATGTCCTTAGAGCATTTAAATGGTTAATAACAACACTTGTTCTCTATTTAATTGAATTGAGTGCTGTTGCAGCTGATTTCTTTGAACATTATGTCGATGAGAATATGACCGATTATATGGTAAATGTTAAAAACAATGAATGGGTACGTTTGGTAACATTACAAAGAACAAGACTGAAGCCATGTGACATGCAACGTGATCTTTATACATTATATAATGAAAAGGAAAATGTTGTCTATAATATGACAGCACATGGTTGTGAGAGACCATTTGTGGTACTACCCATACCAGCAAGCAATTTAATATTATTAGTTATTGATCAAATGTGTCCACGTGATGTCGGTCATATACTAACCGTTAATCCAATGGATATTAATTATCCCCTTGAAGAGAATCAAACATTGGCATGTTTTAAGAAAGATCATGAATTTTCACGTGTACGTCCTGTTAGTTGTATAAGCCGACATGTTAATGTAAGTAATAAATACAGATTATAAAAATATTTACATAATATTAATATCTTCAATTTTTTTTAGGAAAGCAATATAGAATTATGTGGCAATGCATCCACTGCATTTATTAATACTTTCCTATACATAATAACCATAGGATTAAATCGTTTACTTTATCGTTATTTTTATTGTTGAAACATTTTTTGTTGATTATTATTTCTTTATTTTTGTTAAATTAAATAAATATAAATTTTGTAAATTTTGTATGTACTTAATGAAATGAAATAACACTTATATTTATTATTAAAAATAATATTAATTTTAGTATAGCAAAAAACAAATCTCAAAGGACCTTAAAACACGAAACTTTTGTAAATTGTATTAAATATTTTTCATCAAATGATTTAGCTTAAATTAAATTTAATAAACTTATTGAACAATTTAGCAAAACAAAGTTGTACCTTTAATAATTTTGTAAAGTAAATGAAAAAAAAAAAATAGGTTTTAACTAGTAAAATGTTGAGAAAATGTTATGGGCTAATAAAGTTTAAAAATATGATGACTTGAAATAACAATTAATTTTTTTTTTTTCATAATTTAAGTAATTATATTTATTAAAACAAAATATTTACAAATAGATTTTGGTTTGTGTATTTAAAATCGGATATTTGATTTAAGTTTTTCTATAAAACAAATCTAAATTAATTTAGTAATTCCAAACTACAATCGAAATATAAATTCTATACGAAATGTGTTGAATACATTTGATTTTTTAATCTGGTCGGTCATATATAAAAATATTAATAATTATTTATGTCATAAAATATTATAAGAGATAAAAAATCTCTTTGGTTCAAATTACATTTTCCCAAATACGTAAATCTAAGAATTTGAATTATGAGAAAAAAATTTTAATTTGAAAGGAATTATTTCTAGTTTTCCTACATAAAAATACATTATTCGCAAGACCCTTTAAATTCAAATTAAATTTGTTGATATAATTACAAAACATGTTTGTAAAATCATTTCCAATAATCAAAAAACTCCTATATCTTTTCTTTTCAAAATCTTAAAACAATCACCCGATTGTATTGTTAATTATTATATATCTTTAATTTAAAATACTCCAAAAAAAAATTTTATCAGCTTAGTTACTCTTTAAATAAATGCCTATAAAAAAACATTAATACCATTATATATGTATACCTATGTAGTCCAAAATGAAATTTAAAATAAAATCTTTTTTTAATAACATACAAAAAAAAAAACTAATAAAATTTAAAAACAGTGCTAAAGCTTTTTATTACAAAATATGTACTAAATATTTATTATATTAATAAATAAATATGTATATCAAATCAAATAATAACTAAATTTTATTATGTATTTAAGAAAATTTTGAAAGGTAAGTGTAAAAAAACCCTATAATTAAATCAAGATATTTGTTTAATATGAATATTATTTACAAACCAAAACAAGACCATGTGATTATTACTTACAAAGATTTTCTCAATCGAAGTTTTATTAAGACGAAATAAATTTAAAAATATTTTTATTTGTGTATTACTACATAAATTTCAGTATTTTATTTTTTAATTAATTTATTTTGAAAACATACATATAGTAGTATATCATAATGAGATTTTCAATAATAATTATGACTTTATTTTTATTTAATAAAATTCAAATAATTTTATTACTACAATAATAAACATTTATAATTTACATTAAAATTTAAATTATCAATAAATTATTATGATGGGCATGTTTTAGTGTAATAATATACATCTAAAAAAAAACATATGTAAGCAACTATATTCCGAGTACCTTCATAGATATAGTACAAATAAATGTAATGCAAATATAATACCCTTGTTCGTAACAAAATATTTTTTTTTTTAATTTAGAATAAAATAAAATTAGATTAAAAAGTGTATTGAGACATCAAGTTTAAAGCGATAGATGATATTAAAAATATGTATGTATAATAGACTGCTCCAAAAAACTGACTTTTAAATGTTGATAATTATTCACTTTTATACCTGGCAAAACAGAAAAGTTATGGCGAACACGAGCCCCTTTGATTATTTTTTAAATGTTATTTAACAGAAATATAACAAAAACTAAACTGCAGATATCTGCAGACAAAAACTAAATGTAACCCTCAACAGAATTGAGGGTCATCATTTTTTAAACCCCTATCGTTTCTTGATTATATGCCAATTAAATTAAATATTATCATGAAGAAAGAAAAAGCGTTCTTAACTCATTTTGACTAATAAAATTGTTTTTACAGAAATTATTCTTCTTTTGATATAATATTTTCTAACCGATGTTTATTTTGTTTGATGCATAAGTCTTGATCACAATTCCTTTATATTTTGATGATGTGATATTTTTAAAAAGTCAATACAGTCTCTAACTAAACTAAAATAGTAGTTAGCAATAAAATAGTTTAAAAAATTAAAAATAATTATTCTTGTCAAATTTCATTTTATATAGCCGAACAGAATGACTAACGGACATCGTTACATCGATTCAAAAAGCAATTCCAATTGGTGTACCTATATACCTAGGTTTAGGTTTTGGGGTATAAAAATGTTGTAGTGTTACAACAATACAACTTTGGTATTGATTTTAAAAATAGTTTTATTCTAAGTTTTATTCAAAAATCTAACCAAAAATGCATAACTGTCCCCTCAAAATGTTTTTATGTGAAAACATTTCTTTCTTCTTTTTTCAAAATAATTAAATTTTTTATCATTTTTAATTTTTATCTAGCTTTTTTATTTTTATTTTGAATACAAATACATGCATTTTTATATTCTTTTAAACCACACATAAAATATTTATATTATCTTTGTTCCAATACTAGTCATATGTTAAAGTCCTTAAACAGTATTAACGAAAAATGCATATGTTTGTAGTTTTCTCATTAATTTTTACATAAACATAAAAATTCAAAAAGTACGGAATGAAAGCGGTTATCAATAATGTTTACAACTAATATAAGAAATTTTTTTAAATTATAGCTGTGAATGCACTGTATTGTGTTTATAAGTTTTATGTAATGAAGTAAATTACAAATTATAATTAGTAGTTATAAGTCTTAGTTTAATTTAATCAGTCCAAATATAAATAAAATTTTATAATTTTTGCAAAATTTGTTCGATAGTTAGTATGTAATATGTAAAATAATTATTAAAATATTTTTATTTTAAGACCATAATGCCCTATTAATTAATTATATATATATATTTATATATGTATATTCAGAATTTTTTACAATAATACTTAAACTGTCGATAAGGAAAGTATCGAACAAAGTAATTCTTTTAATACTCATTATACTTATAAAGTTTTACTTAAAATAACATAGTAATATTCCAATATATGTTTTGTAACTCTTTATTCACTGTTGCCTTCGGTTTCTTCGTCAAGCAGTAAGCTAGTGGAACCATAATTACGGAGTCTAAACAAATAATTGAAAAATAGAAAAAGTACATATATATTTCTTTTATATTTCGTCGTAAGAAATAAGTTTTTAAATAAAATTTTATAAATTCTACCAAGTGAAAAAGATTTGTATTAAAAAGTGCAATACTTACAAATATCAGATCAGATAAGCAATTAACATATGATTTATGTAATAAATTAAAAAATAAAGCCAACAAAATAATTTCATATATTTCACAAAAAAAAAAACAGAAAGGAAAACATACACAGACACACTCAATTTTTTAATTAGAAACTTAATAAATATTTGTTCTTAACAAAGAGAAAACATTATTAGTTGTGAATATGTAGCATAAATATTATTTACCTCATCATCAGATACTTTAAGACCATCCAAGTTAATGCTGTTTCGAGAATAATTGCTACCACCACCAGTTGCAATATTGGAATTATCTTTTTGGTAATATTTTGCATCGGCACTTGTTGCACCAGCACCGCTACCACCAACCGTCGAAGAACGTGAATGATCTTCAAATAACTGCCGATTTATATCGTCTTTGGAAAGATTTGACGAATTCAAATTCAAATTTGAATTAGAATTTCCAACATTTTGGCCACTCATAGCTGTGGTTGTTTTTAAGGGTAAAGCCAGATTAGCTCTATTATTTGGAGTGTTTAAGGGATTTGCCGAACCGGTAGTGCCATTATTGCCACCACTACTATTACCAACCAAACCACTACTATTGTTAGGCGCATATCTTCCAGATGAACGTTCACGTTGTTCGCGCTGGTGGTGATGATGTTGGTGTTGCAAATGCGTTGGATTATCAAATTTTTGTTTAGCCCTTTCGAATTCTAGATTACGACTTTTCGATTCAAATATATTCTCTTCAACATGTGATGTTTTGGCATCGAAAAAACTATTCGCTTGCTGTTGTTGCAAGAGAGTACGTTCCGTATGACTGGAGCGCTTTGATGATGGTTCAGCGCCAGATGAATGACGCAGACCCACATTACCTTGCGCCGAACCATCATCGAATATCTGACGCAAATCATTAATGTTTGGCAAACAATCACTTGGTAATTCAACTGCTATTTTATTACGCAACTGTACACCGTTAAAACTTCCGCGCAATTGTGGACTAGGTGCACGTCTTTTTTTATATTTAGTGTATTTAATAAATGTTAGTATTAGATTTAGCGGCATTCCAAAAGTTAGAATGTTTAAATGTTATTAACTTTTTAGGGTAATTAATTATATTTTTAATAATTATAGTTTGTGTATTTAAAGTAAATATTAGAAATGAATCAAACCTGGTTTGTAAATGTTGTATCTGTACTTGTAATCCCTCATTTTGCCCCACTAATTCATCATTGGAACGCTGTAAACGTCGCACTTGATTAACAGCAGAATCTAATTCATCTTCAGCAGCTGCCAGCTCTCGTTTTAATTCTTCAACCCGTTGACGTAAACGTTTTACCTATAAATAATATATATTATTTATTCATATTTTGTAACATATATTTTCACAAAAATTCACGTTGCACAGTGGTTCTAACTCGATTTCTGTAACTTGAGTTTCGTTGGAAATATCTAATTAAAATTGTCAGAGCTGAGGTGTTTTAATTTGAAAATTTCTTCAGACCGTGACCAAAAAAAAAACTTAAAATTTGGATTTTAAGAATATATGTAAATAAAATTTTAGCAAGGTATTCCAATAAATTCTTGGTACAATATAGATAGACTTGTTCTAAAATCAGGTAATAAAAAATCTCCCACATTTTATTTTTTGTTTTCCTCTTAAAAAAGTTACATACCTTATAGCTTCTATTCGAATGCTTGCTTTATTGGCTTAGTAATTAATGAGCCTTCACAGAATTAGTATTATTCTTTTAAACTTAAAACTTGAACATAACAGTATTTAATAAAAACGAATTTCTGTGTATTCAAATTTGCCTCTATGTTCAGTTATTTATGCAATTTTTTGTGCGCACCACTTATATTGAAACATGTCCAACATGCCTTCCAAAGAACATGTACATATGTGATACATAAGTTACTTTTATGCAATGACATCAACGGGTCTTTAGGAATATTTCTACCTTTTAACACCATTTTACCTTCCCTTTGCTTAAATAAATTTGTTTAACTGTAACCAAAAATTAACCTATAGAACTAATTTTTACGAAATTACATAAATTGGAAACACCTATAAATAACTTGATTTAATACAAAGAATGCTGTTTCGCTAATTGATTTTTTTTTTAGTTTTTTTTGAATTCGCTTTAATTAACATCTGATTATATTTTTTGGCAAGTCATCGTTTACTAAAAAAAATTAATAATAAGGCTGAGAATATTTAAATTGTACGGTTAAATAATAAACCGTATAGTGCATTTTCTTACTTTAATAAACGAAAATAATGGTGAGGTTAGAATATTTAAAATAAAATAACAATAATTTTACATCTTATCAGTCACTATATTAATAAAACCATATCAAATCCCAAGTGGTAAAACACATTCAATAGGTATATGAACATAGTAAACTTTTTTTCACTTTAAAACACATCATAAGCATGATAAGTATTTAAATGATTAGATTTATTCAAAAAATAAATACGCATACATACATACACAAGCCAACGCATCTACATATACAACATATAGTATGAAGCAAAGTTCTCACATAGAACGATTATTTGGAGAGATGTTTTTAGTATCAACTGATTTCTACTAACCATACTCGTAAATATTAATAAATTAGAGAATAAATCAAAATAAGGGGAGAGCGAGAGACCAACATTATTATGTTGATAAGAATAAAAAATATATGTTAGGGAGAGAAGAAGTCAATCAAACAACTAAACAACCTATACTTTAATGTAGCCCCCCTTTTAGTCCATTGAGAATATTCGTATGAAGCAGTAGTGGAAAAAAACTTACCAGCTGATTTAGTTCTTGCTGAATAGTGGATACTTATCTAACCAAATAAAAAAATTAAATATAAAATATTAGAAACAATTAAATAAAGCAAAAAAATGATTGCCCAAAATCTTTTAAGCAAATTGCGTCCACTAGTGTCAAGAGCTTCATTTGCTACCAAAGCAAGTGAACCAAAATTCAATTGGCAAGATCCTTTAAATTTGGAATCACAATTAACCGAAGATGAAATTGCCATACGCGATTCTTTCCGTAACTACTGCCAAACTACTCTATTACCCAGAGTGACTAAAGCCAATCGTGAGGAAATATTCGATAAAGCTATTATGCAAGAATTTGGAGAACTAGGTGCTTTGGGATGTACCCTTACTGGTTACGGCTGTGCTGGTGTTTCAAATGTTGCTTATGGTTTGTTGACACGCGAAGTTGAACGTGTCGACTCTGCTTATCGTTCAGCTTTAAGTGTTCAGAGCTCTCTGGCTATGGGTGCCATTTATGATTACGGCACACCTGAACAAAAAGAAAAGTATTTACCACTTATGGCTCAAGGAAAATTAATTGGTGAGTTTTGATTTCGTTTTTGTTCAACAAGATACAAAGTAAAAAAAGAAACATGTGAATAAACAAATAGACTGCTTACGAGATAAGCATATACTACCTAAGAAAATGATAAATGATAAGATTGTTTTATTATTATTGTTATTTTTAGGTGCTTTCGGTCTTACTGAACCTAATCATGGCAGCGATCCAGCCGGCATGGAAACTAGAGCCAAATATGATAGTAAAAGCAAATGTTATATTTTAAATGGTTCAAAGACTTGGATCACTAGCTCCCCCATTGCTGATGTTATTATTGTTTGGGCAAAGGGAGAAGATGACAAAGTACGTGGTTTCATTGTTGATCGCGAACAGTCATCAAAAGGTTTAGCCACTCCCAAAATCGAAGGCAAATTTTCCTTAAGAGCTTCTGCTACAGGCATGATTCTTATGGATGATCTTCACGTACCTGAAGAAAATTTATTACCAAATGTTGTTGGTTTTAGAGGTCCCTTCGGTTGTCTAAACAATGCTCGCTATGGTATCGCTTGGGGTGCTTTAGGCGCTGCTGAGGCATGCGTTGAAATTGCTCGTCAATACACGCTTGATCGTAAACAATTCAAACGTCCCTTGGCTGCAAATCAACTAATACAGAAAAAATTAGCTGATGCTACCACTGATATTGCACTCGGTCTTCAGGCCTGTTTACAAGTTGGTCGTCTAAAGGATAAGAAACTTCATACACCCGAAATGATTTCTTTGATTAAACGCAATAATGCTGGAAAATCATTGGAAATTGCCCGTATAATGCGTGATATGTTGGGTGGCAATGGTATTGCCGATGAATATCACATCATCCGCCATGTTATGAATCTTGAAGCAGTAAATACTTATGAAGGCACGCATGATATACATGCTTTAATTTTGGGTCGTGCCATTACTGGCATTGCTGCTTTTGCCAATTAATGTTTAATTTGTCAAATTATCAGAAACTTTGCATTTATAGGTTTGTGTGCTTTTGTTTGTAGATTTAATAAACAATTATATGAGTATGTATATAAATATGTATATAAGCAGTATGCATTTATTTAAAACTTTAAAAACAAAATTAATCTGATGTTTCAATCATTACAAATTTAATGTATGAGATTTTAGGAAGCTTAAAAAATAACATTTTAATTAAACTTCACATTCAAATAAGTGAGAATACTAAATATATTTGTTTATGGCATAATAAGGAACATTAGTGTTAAGAAGCTTTTATGGCAAAGTCGGTGACCACGCACAGAAACATTTCTTACTGAATTACTGAGTTCATAGAGTAAGTTAAGAAAAAAATACTAGTACTTTACATACCATATATCACTCTCGCATACAAAATGTGAATTTGTTCCCTGCTTTCGACTTATATACAATTGTGATCATAAAAATTTAGGGAAACAATAAAATCGCCGTATTTTTTTACATTTTGGTAGTAGGAGAGACTGGGAGAGAATTTAAGAATGTAAGTCTGAATATAAGAATGTATGCTATAACTTCATGTTATCCTTGGATATTGAAAAATAATATATTCGTAAAACATTTTATGAACACTTAGTATTGATTACTTATTTTTGGGATTAGCATAAAGTCATTTTTGCTGAATTTGCCCCAGGCCGGGGTAACTTCGTCTGTTATGTTTTTTACAAAAATTGGATATTAAAAATTCATTTAAATATAGAATTAGGTTTTGGTTATGAGCCAACTAAGTATTAATTTTTTAGCTGGATGAAAATGAAAAATTAACATATTTCTTTAACCCTTAAAACGAAACACAATAACATTGCTTATTAAATAACTTAATCTTTTTTTATGAGCGATTTAATTATTTGGCGTTTAATATTGTGATTTCTACTGGCGGACGTTGGAGTCTTAACACCACGCAAAACATCATAAATTCAGCCGATGTTACCTTATAAACTCTGTTTTAAATATTAAAAATTTTCAAATTCAAAGTATTTAAAAATTGGAGTCTAAATATTACAAAGACACTTGCAAAAATACTAAAACATCATATCATAAGCTAGAGATGATAAATTTCCTGTGAGTTCCAGTCTCCCCTATCATGATAATGTAAAATTATTAGAGAGAATATACACACATTTATTTTCCCTCAAGTCAGTCAAAAGAAAATGTGAAAAAATAAATAAAAAATAAAATATTTACAAATTGAATAATAAAAATTTGAAAAACTGCAAAAATAATATTTAATTAAAAACTATATTTCTGTGAATAGAATCTAATATGTGTAATAAATTATGTTTCACTTGAATTGTGCGACACATCCAATCATCCATCTGAAAAAAATGATAACTCCAGATAATCTTCCGGAAGATGTTAAACCAAAAATGTAGCTAAAGAAATCCATGAATAATAAATTGGTAAAGAAATATGTAAATAATATGATAAACAATGCTTTATCATCATCCATAAATATCGTCACATTATATAGCATGTAAAATTTGATCACATATTTAATTTCTAAATAATTTTTCGACAAATGGAAAAATGTGATTGAAAAATAAAAGTATGTATTGCTTTAATTTCTTCTAGATGATTTCAATGCGATATCATCAATTTATTGCGGAGGGGAAAATCACCTTACTGAAAAAAGTGTTACAAATGTTATCTATTTTGTATGTTTGTTTCCTAATTTTCTCTAAGTTGATAGAAATATAATATTATAAAAATATTGCTTTGATGATTTTCTTCTAATTAATAAAAAGAAGA
>MINK01004568.1:0-10422 GCA_001735545.1 Phormia regina
TCTAATTGAATTAATAAATTTAATAAAAATTTTCATTGATCCGTTCACAACAAAAATTGCTTCAGCAATAAATCCTTAATAATACTCGGTACGTCGATGAACTTTATAAAGATGATGAAAATTATTTAGTTACGACATTTTGGCGAATTCATTCATCATTATGAAACTAAACTCAACATTAAAAATATGAGTATTTTGTAAAAACTTTTTTTTTATATTTTTGGGGCATATTTTAACATACAAATCCCTATAAATTGCGCTTTTTCATTGAATGCATTTCTATAAAAATGGCGCATTTTTTACTATCTCTCTCTATATTTACCTTCCTTACTCTTTCTCTTTGTTCGCAAAAATAATAAAAAAATAAAACTTTTTTTAAAGGTTCTATGAACTTTCGCTTTGTAAACAAAAACATAAGATTCCCTGATAAATAAAAACATCAAACAGCGAGCGAATGAAATTTTCTATTTTCTTACCTAAAGACATGCATTTTGTTGATGTTGTTGCTGTTGTTGTTGCTGCCGCTGTTGCAGTTGTTATGTGTTAGTATTGACTTAAATAAAGCCTACAACATATATGGCGGAAAACTTGCATTGATGATCAAAGAAATTATTTGTTTTAGTATTTAAAAAAATATATAAAAACTTTTCTACAACTTTAGCAAATAGAGGCTTTTGTAAAATAAAAATAAAAAAATAAAGATAAGTTTTATATAGTAAACTTTAGCCTAAGTAGAAATGTAATTGCATACACATACTTATACATATACATATGTATACACAAGTGTATATGTATATATGAGTTTTCCTTTACTTTTTTAGCTTTTGTTAACCAAAAAAAAATCTTTGTTTAATGAAACAAAGTTGTCGTCGAAATTGTCGACTTTAAAAATTATAATTTTATTGATTTTTTTGTATTGTTTTGTTGTTGTTGCTGTTGTATGTGTTAAGTATCTATACGCATTTATATATATGCAGGATTGTATATGTTTATTAGAGTGTTTGGCTTTGACTCATTACCTTCACTACCACCATTTGAACTCACTTCACTTCACTCTCTACCACTATATTTTTTCTATATACACACATGCATACATATTAAAACAAGAACAACAACAAATGTTTATTAAAAATATCCCCCCGTCGTTAAAGTTTTTGTTCAAATCAACATACGAGGGTGGCTTGAAGTGCTTTAATATTTCAACATATTAAAGCTAAAATTAACTAAAAGTTTAAACTGAACAATGTATTAGGATTTAAACAAAAAATAAATGTGTTTCTTGTCTATTTTTTTAATATTAATAATTTACGTTATTTTAAGAAATTTTAATTCACTTTATCCGATACACAGTGGTACCAAAACGGAATTTTTTGGAAATAATTCAATAACTTAAGAACTGCTGGATGTATTTGAAAATTGAAATTTCACTTCGACAATCCTGAGGTGTATAAAAATTGAATTGGAGCAGGACAGGTTCGTAGCTTGTCTGGGGGACAAGGGGTGGACCCCGAAATTTGGTCACCTCGGAAATTAAAATTTGTTAAAAAATCAGAAAGACAAAATTTAATTTACGATTTGTTTGAAAAAAATTTTTGCACACAGATAGTCCTTATAATTTTGTAGCCTATCTCTTATCGGTCGACTTGTCAGTGAAGCACACAGTTAATTTTTAAGGCTATTTGATAACATAAAGGGGTTATTTTTGGAAACTCGAACTAAACGTTGGTCAAAACGCGCTGACGTTTTACGCTTTCTACCTCTAGTTTCATGATTTTTTTCGAAAGAATGGCATTGAATACTTTAGTTTTGCAACACTTTATTATCTGTGCAATTTTACTAATTGATAACCCGTCCGAATTTAATTTAAGAATAAACGGCTTCTTTGCAAAAGAAGTGCTTACAGGTGTGGGTTATCTCTTTTACTTTTAGAGATATTTGGACCAAAGTTATACTTTGAACCATTTTTGGACATGTTCTTTTTTAAATTTGCGTGCGCAATTTGTGCCTTAAAATTTGTCTAAAATATTCTCGGGATTCTGTACCAAATTCTAAACAATTTTGTGCAAGGATCATATACCTATGTGTTTTAAATAAAAAGTTATATTATTTTGAATCAAAAAAAAAAAATCAAAAAATTTTGAGTTTTTGTGATTTTTTTTTCAAAAATGTGTTACCAATCCATTATTTTACTCTGGACCATATATTGTTTTCATGTTTCTAAAAGAATGCTTAATATAAATACATGTAAAACAAATCCGAGGGCAGTTGGGGTAACAGTCTCCCCGCTAGCCCTATCAGAATTTCGTTAATTTTAATTTTTATGTTTTTAGTTTTTTGTGGAGCTCTAAAATATTAAAGCTGAAATTAAAAAAAGAAATACCTTCAAAACTTACCTACATATGTTGGCTAAACACACAAAAAATTTTGAATAAGCCACGCCTCTTATAACGACAGGATGGCCATTTTAATGAAAAAAGTAAATTTTTGAAGTAAGTTTGGCCCAAACAGGAATTTTGGGTATTTCGGTGTAAAAAAATGGGAATTTATTTATATTTTTCTTTTAAGAACAATTTTTTTAAATAATATTAAAATTTCAGAATGATTAAAGCATTAATATAGATTTTATATAAATTCAAATATTATTATTTACTTTTTTGAAAAATAACACTAAATACAAAAATTTTTCGTTTCTTGATCAATTTAAGGAAAAAATTAGTTTTAATATTATATTATTTATATATTATTTCTCAAGTAATAACCTTTCCAACGATACCAAATACTTGCATAAATACTTTACACAATCGTTTAAAAACTAACTGAAACTTTACCCCCTTCAGCAAAATTTGCACATTTTTCTTCATAAGTGTACAGCTGTTTAAAAATGTTTTTTTTTTTAATAATTTGCTGTAACTTTTGAATGGAAAAATGTGTTTCAATAAAATTTTATACAGATATTTCTGAGGTATTTTCCACTATATTTTGGAGGAGAACAAGTTTCTAGCTGTTCTGTGAGCAGAGGAGAGGACTTCCAAAATTTGGAACCTCGGATATTATATAAGAAATAATTAAATGAGTAGAACAATTTCCGAGGCTCTCCTTCAGTCCACAGACCAGATAGATACTTGTGTTACTACAAAACAATAGGAAAACACCTTAGGAATAATTGTGTGAAATTTTATTGAAATATTTTGAACGGTTCAAGACTTAAATACTTTTTTCAAAGTTCAACTTCAAATGCTTTTACTTTTGATTCTGTTAAAATTTAAAAAAAATTTATCTTTACATAATTTTGTTATTTGTTGTTTATAAAATAAAAAATATTTCTAGGAAATCGAGTGAAGTTTGGATCCGCTATAATGAGAAAACTTCACCAAAGTAGGTCAAAATGTAAAAATATCTCATAAACTAAAAAGATATGTGTACAACTCTTCCAGAAGAATAAGTTTATGTAAACAGATTTGAAATCGATTCAGATATAACGAATCAGGATTGTTTTTAACGTTCATAGCCGAGGTGCCCAACTTTGGAACCATGTGAAACTAATTTGCCTTTTTTAAAAATCAAAACTCACCCCCACTTCAACTATTACTGTGTAAAATTTCATTGAAATCGAATTATCAGTTTGGAAATTCCTGCTTTATTTTGGTTCCAAAACATTTTCTTTTAAAAATAATTCTGTAACTTGTGTCGAAATCTCAATATAATTTCACATGATTAGAAATGAGGTATTTTTGAGATGTGCAGAATCGTGGTGGTTGGCATTCAGAAGTTGAGCATCTCGGATACGCCATTTAAACAAAAGAAAAAAAGTTTAATTCTTTTATAGTTTTCAAAAGGAATCTAAATTAAGATAAATGTAAATCATATAAAAACGTAATTGGTGCTAAGGTCTTCCCACAAGCCCTAACCAAACTTTGTCAATTTACTAAAATTTTTCTTAAATATTTAGACGCTTAAATATACTTCTAATTTTACATTAAAGATGATAGAAGAATATGTGATATTATAAAAAATATTTAACAAAATAATATAAATTAAATGCCTTCTTAGGGCCTAATTTTACTGGAAAATTTAAATTCTTTCTATATAAATTTTGTTATAAAGTTTGTCCTTTCAATTTACAAAATGAGGCCTTTAGTTCACTATTTTTTCGAAATTTTGTGTCAGAATGTTTTTAATATCTATCAAACTGAGATAACTAAATATTTTCATATTCTAGCCCGGGTTCACACACAGCAATTTTTCTTGCCGCAATTCTGAGTTTATAGCAAAGAGGGAGGATTAGAGAATACAAAACTTTTACATTCTCTTTATCTCTCTCGTCAGAATTGCAGCAAGAAAAATTGCTGTGTGTGAACCCCGACCTACATACAGCACCATAGATGGTTGGGAAATTATAATCATCGGCTTGGAATTACTTTCTGAGAAAATTTTAAAGATATGGCACAAATAATTATTTTAACACAAGGATAAAGTTTGTTGGTTATGATCGGTTCATTGTTCAACATAGGTCCTATAAAAATATTCTGCGGTAATAGTGACTAAATTTCATAAAAATAGGTTCATAATTAACCATAGCTCTCATATAAATTCCTCTTCAGAATATATTTCACTTTCACATGCATAAATCCCATAGATATGGGAAATGTTAGTATTAAACTTTGCCACTGTAGCAGCAACTGTGCTTTAGTTATTTACTCCAGCTAATAATATTTACGAGAGTACACCTGGGGCACTTCGTTGCCCATATAAATTTGAATTAAAATAATAAAAAATTGCAAAAAAATAGTAGTAATTTTTACCGCTTATAACTTCCTAAATACTAAACGGATTTTAATAAATTCTATATTCTGCATATCTATGAGAAAATATCTTTATAGTGGTATATTTTTTATTAAAATCGGTTGTTTAGTGTAACCTTAAAAGGGATTACGAAAAATGTGTTTGCCTATTAATTATATAGATAGATAGATTTATTTTATTCTATTGATTGATTCCATTCGATTCGATGTTCTATTTCGATTACGTTTTTAAAAGAAAAATCCAAAAAGTACATTTTTATTCTAAGAATACAGCAGACGAAATTATAACGCCAGGAAGACAATTTTCAGAAACGATATCTTAGAAGATAGTAATCTTAAAAATAATTAATAAAAATTAATTCAAGTTATAATTAATTATTTCTATAACTTATAAATTATACCTCGTATTTACATACATACAATATACATATGTATGTACATGTAAATGTTTATTTGTTAGTGCATTATTAATGTGTGTATGTCAAGTTGCTGCTGCCTAAGCAATTGTTTCTGCTGTTGTTGTTGCTTTTGCTATTATTTTTCTCTAAAAGCCTTCAAACAGTCAACCAACACCACCCACCCTTGTTGTATGCTTATATTGAAAAAAATAACACATACACAAACACATGCAAACAAGAAAAAGCTACAAAAAACATAACAAGGAAAACTGTAGATGTTTTTTGTTGTTGTTGTTGCTATAATTGTTTTTCTACTAAGTTCTAGTCGTGTTGTTGTTGCCATCAAAATGCAATGAACTCTTGTTGTGCTTTTTTTTGTATGTTTGCCTCTATAATTCTTTGCTCCTACTAAATACAACTTGCGCTCTTATTCTTCTTATTATTGTTGTTGTTAGATTTAATACAAGTTTTTCTTGTTTTTTTGTTTATTGTTGTTGTTTATAAGGATTTCATGCATTTGATAAATTTTTTTCTTGTTTTTATTTATTAAAGATGTTACATTAATACACACATGTATGTATGTATAAATATAAATGCATGTTTGTAATCATGTGTCATTTAAACTCTCTTCTCTTTTATTAATACAAAAATTTCTCTGCCTTTTTTTTAATTTCAAGGGTGAGTTATTAATCATTCCCTTGTTTTATTTTTTGTGATTTTAAGTTTTATTTTCTGGGAAATTATTAAACAATTTTTAGATTTCAACCTATTTTTATGATTTCTCAGCAAATAATAATTACTTATTTTATGAATAAACTCCCCCTGTGTAAATGAACATATAATAATTGTATGTATGTGTGTGTGCGTATGTTTACACATACACAAAAAAAAAGCTTATATGCAATTTAAACGTAAAATGTTTGTAGATTTGTACAATAGTTTATATCCTTAAAAAGGAATTTAATTGTTCCAGTTTTATATTGCAGAAATGTTTAAACTTAGTTTTTTAACACACATACATATGCCCTTTAAAATCTGAGAGAAAGAACAAAATATATAAGTTTCAAACTAGTTGAGTTGTAAACATTTAAATAGATATGATTTAAATATTTCCTTTATTTTAAAATATTTTTTTTATAGGTTTTTAGGGGATAAAATTAAAAGTAAAAGTTAATAAAAAAAATTTGATATTCTGATGAAACTACAACGATCCACAGTGTCCCGTTTCAAAAATGAAATGAAAATAAAATTTTCATGAAATTTCGGAGGTGTAGACGAGTTAAAGTTTTGAGTTTGGACATTATAAACATAATGAGGGTAGGTCCAGAGGGTCCTAAGATTGGTCACCTCGGGTGTTTAAAACATTTATATATATCTTAGCCAATTGAAAAGATTTTTACATGAATGGATTCTATTTGAGATCTACAAAATAACTTCGCCGTATGTGTAGGTTATCTCATTTAGTTTAAGAGATATTGAAATTCGAAGAAAGAAATTTTTAGTTTTGGTACTAAAAAAAGTCTATTTTTTATAGAAAATTCAAAAAGTACCATTAAATTGATAATAAAGTTCCCAAAGTTCCTCAGTAACTAAGGAGCCTAATTTCATGATGCTAGGTTTATAACTATAGAAAATGCAAAAGGGTACCTTTAGAAGAACGAACCATGTATCTTTAAGTACCACATAGGACTTTTTTAGGTACTTTTTTCTTCATCCTTCGAAGCATCAAAAATTGTATTCCAATAAATTTCTAAATTGTAGTGGGTGGTATCCCATATTTATATATGGTACCCATATGAATATTACAATATATATAAAAGAAATATTTTATGAAAAAAGTACCAAAAATAGGTACGATTTTTATCCCTTACGTACGTTTCAAAATTCGTCTCCCTAGCTTCAGCCATTTGGGCTGTGGAATGATGAATCTCTTATTCAGTCAGTAAAACCATTTTATTTATCAAGAATATTGGTTACAGTAGCGAAAGGGATGAGAATGGCTTCACAAGCATTTGACCCGTCCGAACACGACTTACTGCGCATTCATCAGCCATTTCGTTACCTGCATACCTTCATGGCCAGGAACGCATATTAGCATCACCCAAAGGTGTCGTCTTATCCGAGTAAAGGAACTTATGTCGTCAACTCAAGTCGATTTTATAATGGGCCTTGATTGTAGAAAGGCTGCCTTGATTTGGAGAATTAAAGAATGTAGAACTATTTAAAGTCTGTTCATATTTGCAAAAGTTATAAGCCCCGATATATTTTCCGCGGATGACGCTTACTGTAGCGCCATCCGTGCTCCAGCTGCATACTCCAGCCAACAGTATCCTGAAACCCTTACTTCTTTTCTATCGACGTTCCAAGTTTCATTAAAATCGGTTTAATGATTTTAGAGATCCAGACTTATTACGATTTATTTTGCATTTGGCCCCACTGTACATTATATAAAGTTTGTAAGAAATTTGTGTTTATAATAAAATGCTGGAGTTTATGTTTTATGGAAAATTTTTTAATTAAATAGAATAGAAAGCAGTTACCTTATATTAATCAATAGACGCCATAAATCATTTATGACACCTAATAATAATACTATTGCATTCTCATATATATTTCGTCGGTGCGATGTCAAAAACACCTATGTGTAATTTTATTGGGCAACCAGTTATTACCAATCTATTTTTAAATAACTGGTTCAGTTTTGAAGTTATTGAAAATGACTTTAATACACATAAACAATATATACATACATATATATGTATATGTGGATGCTTTTCTTAAAAATGGGTAATATACTTATAGGGATTTTCATCAGTATACCAACGATATATGTATATTCATATACATATGTATACTTTTTTATATGTATGTATATGTATGTACGCAACTTGTATGTAATATATTCACTAATTAATTTTATTTATTATCGAAGTACAAAAAAAGAAAATATAGTTATGTTTTTTATAGTAGGTGGGTAAGATAGTGCGCTAAAAATGTTTACCAACAGTACTCTTTCAATATAAGAATTATATTAAACTTCCTCGTACAATCTAAAAAATTACGATGTAGCATGATATGACGGCTATTTAAGTTCAAGCTAAACAAATAGGAATAATAGCACAATGGGAATAATTGCGAAATAAATTTGAAAAATCGATAGAGGAAAAGTAAGGTTTTCTGAATATTCTTTAACAAAAATCTTCTATAAAATTTTATATAATAAAATTATTTTATAGGTTATTTTGAAGTAGACACAATTTTTCTTAAAATAATAAAGGTATTCATCTCAAAATTTTGCACTCAACCAATTTTATAAAATAAATTGATAAAAATTCCAAAAAAAAAAAAGTAAAAACATTTTTCAACACTGAAAAAGTTGTAATTCTATTCAATATATTTATTATTTATATAATTCATCATTATCAGTCAATATTTTTCTTATTATATTATTAAATCAATTCTAATTTTTTTATTCTTGTTGAATTTTTATCTTTCACTGATGTTTTTCAGTTTGGAGTTGATTTTTTAGTAATATTTACACATTTTTACTGAGTGGCAACATTATAAAAATTGTTGCAACTTTATTAATTTTTACTCTAATAATTTTGCAATTGGTTCTACTCAGACTATTCAACATTTATATATAGTTGTTGTTCTGTTCACAGAGATCGAAACAACTCTTCTTCGTTGCAGTGATCTTGCAAAATTACTTTTTCTGAGGCTAATACCTTTAATATATAAAAAAATATCATCTATTTTGCATTGCAAATTAGGCAACACTTAACAAGAATTACTGTAATCAACCTTTTTTGAGACAGCTTTATCACATACATCACTGCTTTATCAAAATGGTATGTATACATTAAGATTTCTGCAATTTTCTGCGTGTTGTTTTATTTAATTGACAGATACCAAATACAAATATATACATCAATTTAAAGGGACTTAAAATAATGTATATAATATGAATTTTATTATTCAATAATTTGTTTAAAACATTTGTTAAAATTAAATTAAAAAACAATTATTTGATACTCATCATAATATTATTTGCGCCTTAACGTATGCTTTTATAAATTTAAATTTTTTCAAACTACGATAATTTGAATACCTAGTTTGCTTTTAAAAAATAAACAACAACATTATTCATTTATTATTTATTTTTGTTTGTGTGTTTATACAAAGAACAAGAACACTGTTATTCATTATATTACTGCTAACTTAACTTATTCCCTATACAAAAAACAAAAACGTCACTAATACTCTTTACAATGCTTAATAGACATGTTTGTGTGTGTATTTATATTCCTAATAGATTTGTTTTCGTTTTTGGCCCATAACTCTATTGATTATGAACGAATTTTTTTATTTAAAAACCCGAAATTTTATAAAAATATTTATGACAGATTTATATAAAAATAAAAATCTATAACTTTAACAAGGGCTTCAAAAAATCAAAAATACGTTTTGATCGATATCTCAGTTGTTATGAACTGATTTATTTCATTTTTCAGAACAGAAATTTAGAAAAAAAAATAGCATTGAAAATATAAGAGAGCAAAATTAATTTATTTAATAGTCCTTGCCTTTTCGCTTCTTTTTAGAAGGGAGAAGGGAAGGCCTTGCCTCCAAATACACGCCGTAGAAAAAAGAAAAAATGTTGCAATGCGAGTGGCGGGCCTTGTAGATCCTAAATAATGCATTTTAGACTGCCTCTCTTCTTGGATATTGCTGCTATAGTTGTTTTACATTTAGAAAAAATAGATTTATTATCATTTCATTTTCGATGACACTGCTTTATCACACACAAGAGCTCTGCACTACCAAAAAATAGTGTTGCAAAATTTGAATTAATTTATAGAATTAAATAATTATTGTCATAATAATGATAATAATAATAATTATTATTATTATTATTATTATTATTTATCATTATTATTATTATGATAATTATTTTTATTATAGCCAAATTCAAAAGCGTACCACAATTTTTTTCATTACTATATGTATTTCCCCCTCTTCATATCTGTATATAAATATTTCCAATCCCATTTAAGCTTATTCCGCATATTTTTTGCTTAGTTTTTCATTTTTAATTAGAAAAATTTCCTGTTTTTTACAACATTTCAATTAAATAAACAATCTTATCTTTTACATACGTTCTTTTTTTTACTTTCCTGATTATAACATACACTCTTAATAAAAAATAAATATTATATAAA
>MINK01004580.1:0-12485 GCA_001735545.1 Phormia regina
ATGTATGTATGTATGTATGTATGTATGTATGTATGTATGTATGTATGTATGTTAGGATTAACTGTCATTTGTTTATCCGATTACTTTTGGTCGTTTAAAAGTTTGAATAATTTAGTATTATATATTTGCGAATAACGAATAAAACGAGTAATTTGTGTCGAAAAACCGATTAACCGAAATATAGTTTTCTGGGAATTACATATTTATTTTTATGATAAATATTTTTTTATTTTATATATTTGTAAAAAATAGTTATAAATAACTATTTATTATAAAAAATGTTTTAAAATAAAAATTTAATAAAAAATGCATCATTAAGAAAAATTTGGTTGTTCATTGCAATTATGTGTAAAATTGTAAACTTTCATCTTCAAATGTTAAAATTATTCGATATGAGTCGATCAATGATAAACTTGATCTCGAATGATTATTTTTCGAATAAACCGATCAATATGATAACCCGAATAATTGTATACCATAATGTGCATACCATACTGTTATTACGTTTATACGCACCATTTATTCGCAATTAAAAATTTTGCGATATGAAAATTTCACTGCACAAACAGTGAGTACTATATTTGAAATTTAGTAACTCGCGAAAAAATATCGTAATTAGTGAAGCTAATTGCAATTTAAAGGTATAGTGTTGCCACTTCCCTTTACGTTCATAAAATTTTTGATGATAATAGTTTAATTTTTCCCATCTGTTTGCATATAAACAATGAATAATATATTTGCAATAATATATACCAAGTGTGAAGAGTGTGTCAACCAGTGTTTCCAGTGTTTATTGAAAAAAAAAAACGATTTTTCCTTACTCATTTAAACATTTTCCCTACACATTTTAATTATCAAATGTAAAAAAAAATTGCTTAAAAATTAATAATATGAATTATGTAAAAACTAAACTATTTAAACTTACTGACATTGTGTAATGGAAACAAACCAAAATATGTTCCCATATACTATAAGGAAAGGGAAGATCATTATTTTCAATTCTTTTTTATATTTATATCAATTTACAGAACAATAATTTAGTTACAATATAAACATTTAAATTTATAAACTTTTTATTAAAAAAGTTTGTATGAAAAATGTTTCTACAAAGCTTTGATAAATTAAAAAAAATTAATGAATGAGGCGGTAAACATTTAATAAAAAAAAATATTTCAATTATATTGAATTTAATTTTAATTTTTATATAAGAACAATAACAAAAGAAACCTTGTCATAATATTAAAATTCTTAAGTATTTGTTCGATCTTCACATAATTTATTAAATGCGACGAGATAATTTAGTATTAGCATATCTATAAAAAGAACAATTGCTTATATTTACTTAGTGTAAAACTACTGCACATAATGTAAAAATTCTATGAACAGAAAATGAAAAAAAACGACGTAGAAGAATAACAAATAAAATGAAAAAATTCATATCCATACGCACACAAAAACAATTTGAGAGTTTCGCGAGGTATGTAGATATATAAATGAAAAAAATTGTAAATCAGCTGTGCTTATAAACTCACTTTCTTATTACACTATAGTTGCTCTAAGGCAACAACAACTGTTTTAAGAATACAATAAAACAATACAAAGTAATTTATTTGGGTTAAAAATAGAGCTAAAAAAGTGCCTGTTGTTTTTTTTAGTTGTTGAAAAGGATGCTACTATTTAGTTCAGAGCCTTGTACTCAGAACAATTAATATTTTATTTGAAACGGCGTAAATGAATAAAATCTTTAATTAAGATTGAATATAATTTGTATTTAACTTTTGTTAGACTAAAATTTTTGTATTTTTAAAAATTATATTAAATATTTATTTATTTATTTATTTATTTATTTATTTATTTATTTATTTATTTATTTATTTATTTATTTATTTATGTGTTTGTTTGAGTAACTTTATGTAGTATTTAGTATTTTTAAGTACGTAATTTTAATTTTAATCAACTACGACATACATATTAATTAAGTACGTAAGTTTAATAACGTATCTGTTGTTGTTTTGTAGCCCTACAAGTTGGTTCTTTGAAATCTTTCTTTTGATGATAATGGTACAATTTGTTTATTTGATAAATATTGGGACAGTCCTTGATTTTCTTGTAAATTTGTTTTAATATTTAATACTATTTGAGGAATCACAGAACAAACCGTACATTTTTGCATTTTTTCAGAAATTTCTTTATTTTTCACATGTATCAAATATTTAACCCAATTTCCAAAAAAAAAAAAAAATAGTTTGCAGTTGTTTGATCTAGCAATTGATTTGTAAGGGAGAACAGCTTCAATCATTATTCGGTAAAATGTTAGCTATGATTAAAGACAAGTAAAAAATATTTCCTCATTAAAATGGAGAAATTAGAATTTTTTTTAGTGGTTATGTCATTTGGTCAAATATATCATTAGTCTGAACTTAGTCTGTTTTTATTCATCGAAATTAATTTTAAGACTTGTTTCATACTTTGCCATAATTTTGCTTAAAAATTCAACAAAACTAAATTTTAAATTAACTTAAATTGTTTTTGTTTAATTCTCCAATTTAAAACATGTTAATAAGTACTAATTTTCCAATACCATTTTTTAATTTAGGTTGCAGCATATATCTCGAACACAATTTGTCTGATTTTGTTCAAGAAGATATCAAAATACTCTAATTGAAATTGTTTTCAAGTCATTCTTGCATTAATTTTTAAAATGGTCAATAGTTTTAGAGGTACCAAGTCAATTTTCTAAAAAAATTAAATATGAGACAATATTCGACTCGGAAATGCGTTACAATTTTTGCACACATAATACCCTAACTACCTATGGTGATGTAGGCTCTATAAAATAGCTCCTAATGAAATAACTTAAAAAAACAAAAATGAAATAAGTCCCAAAAAATATCATACATTTTAGAAGTTCTTTTATGTGAAATAACTCCGAAATTTTTTTGAAATTATGGCATTTTTTCATGGAGTAACTACATTTTCTTATGAAATTATTGTTTTAACGTATAAAGAAATAAGTACCTTCAAAAATGTATTTTAGGATTTGTTTCATTTTTCAAAGAAATAAGAACTTATTTCATTTTTTAGGATTTATTTCATTTTCTTAAATTTATGAAAAAAAATTGCATTTCTTTTAAGAAGTCCTTATTTTTTTTTTTTTGGTCATTTGGTACTCATAACCATGGAAACTACGATGTGCTCTAGAAAATTGGTTTTATGCTTTAAAATTATGATTTTAACAAAATTATGTTTTTCGTTAAAACAAAGGATTTTATTGTTTCAATGTAAAAAATAAGGCAAAACTTGAATTTATCACCCGTGTTAAAATTTGTTTGTTCATTTTTTTATTGCCCCTCATAAACATGTTATTAATTCAGAAAAGATCAAAATTATTAAAAAAAAGTACAAGTGAAATTTTTCAACTATATCCTCAAATTCTCAAATTTAAAAAATATTTCATGATCCTTAAAATGTCAAATTATGCTCCAAAAGTATTAAATATGCCCTAAAAAGAACAAGATATGCTGCACTAAAGGGTAAAGTATGCACTAACAAATCAATGCCAAAATTATTCATTAGTTCTGAAATGGATATTTATTAATGGCATCACTCAACATTCATGCAATTATTGTATATTTGTGATAAGATAAAGATATAAAGATAAAGCGCCAAAAGCGAAAATTTTTTAATAAAAAACACATGATTTTTATAGTAATGCGCCGCCGGTGAAAATTTTTAATAAAAAATCGCGCAATTTTTTAATAAAAATTTTCAAAAGAAATAGTTTTTTATTTTACTATTTCATATTAATATGAACAATTTGGGACTTATTTCATTACTTTTTGAAATTATTTCATTTTCCTGCATGGGAGTTATTTCATTATGAAATAAAATCTAAAATTTGGGCTTTATTTCTTTATTGTTGTGAAAGTAATTTCAATTCATTTTTTTTTTTTTTTTTGAATTTATTTCATTTAAAACATTTAGGATTTAATTCATTATTTAGGTTCTTTTTGCATTAGGACTTATTTCATGGAACTTATTTCATTAGGAGTTTTGTCATTCTGTATCCGAATTGAACATGAAACCCCGTAACGCATAATCAATATTTTACTGCGTAACTAATGACTTGAAAATGATTAGGAATGAAACAGAGAGTTTTTTATCCCAGAAAAAAAAAAAATAAATTTGAAATTATTAGTCATTATTGAAATGATTAAAATAAATAACGAAAATTATAATTTAACTGTTTTCTAAATGTAAACCATTTACTTTTTTATTTTATCAAATAATTCTGGTCCATGAAAATATTACTTTCGAAAACTGAAAAAATAAGTTTTGTTAATAAAAATATTGATTTATATTAGCTCTGAGAAAAGGCATTTCATTAACTAACGATAACTATGCGCTTGAAATTAAAATATGTGCTTGAGATAATATGCACAGAAACCAATGAATTTATGCGCTTTATTTGTGAAAAAACATACATAAATAAGTATTTTTCAACATTTATCCCCTGTTTTTATAAGACAAACGGAATATTGGTCTCGTCAAAATGTACGGAAAACAACAAATAAATTTCAAATTTATTTTCGTTTGTCTTATAAAAACTGGAGATTAATGTCTAAAGATTCAAATACTTTGCAAGCGAAAACTTGAAAAATTTGCCTTGGTAATAATATACAATGCTGCCTCCCATTAAATTAATCTGGCAACAATTATAAAATATGTGTAAAATATTTAAATGCCTTAAAGCATGCAATACTTTTTTAATTACGTACATTAAACCATTAATCATATTAGGATACATTATATCAAAATTCTAATTGGATTGATAACAAGAATAAGATTAACATTGTTGCCAGCAAAAAATGACAAAGATTTTAGTCGGAAAAATTTTCTGTAATTTATTTTATGTAACCATATTAAAGTCCTGGAATATACAAGGAAGTAAAAGTCAAATATAATTGCACATTTGTACTTAGTTTATGATTAGTTTTTAGTATAGATAATGCATCTCGGAATTTCCCTTATTTTATTTAGCTAAAAATCTAGTTGGGAACTATATGTTAAATTTCATTAATAATGTTTTATGCAAATCAGCATGAATTCAATTTAACATCTTAACCCATTTCCGACCACTACGCGATTCCTTTGAGATAATTTTACGAAATTCAGCCGAAAGCTTGTTTTTGTGATAACGAGGGCTGATAATTTTATGTAAATACATGTTTTTAGTGAGACGCTAAAAATCCACGTTGACTATTTATTTTTGCGAATTAGCTGATTTGTAACAAAATGGCATCGATTTAATTTTTTCTCTTACCTTTAAGACAACATATTAATCTAATAATCTAGAAAGTGCATGAAATCTATAAGCGATAAAGTTTTATACTAATAATAATTTATGAAAATAATAAAATAAAAAACAAAACACATTTTATTTTATTAAGTGTATAATCCACACTTGAAAGTTTTGAAGTAATTAAAACTATATATGTATTATTTTGCCAATAATTACGGATAGCAACAGTGAATGAAAGTAATTTCAGGACTACCTTGTACGCAAGATTAAAAGTGCAGGAGGAACCTTTTAATTAAAAAATTCTTAAATACTTCGGACTAGCAGAGATAGGAAATTTATAGTTGGTGAGACATTTATTGTTGGTTGGAGAGAGAGAGAGAGAGAGTGGATAAGAGAATACTAAACTTTTACATTCTCTTTACCTCTCTTGTCTACAAAGTCAGAATTGCGGCAAGAAAAATAGCTGTGTGTGAACCCCGACTAAGCAATATTCACGGGCATTTATATGCTAATATACACATCACATACTTATCCATTAATAAAATGGCAGCAGATTAATAATTTAAATTATTGTATATTTTTAATAAAAACTGTTTTGTTTAGCTAATACAACATTCCGTTGGTTGGGATAATCGAAATAAATTGTTGTTATTAGTTATGACCCAATATTTATAAAATTAATAGGTGTGCAGCTAAAAATATAATAAAATAAAACCTTCCATTATTTTCATACAAATAAAGATTTTGCTATATAATATTTATATTAAATTTAATAATACAATGTGTCTAACTTTATTTCTTATTCGTATCATGAAAAAAACTAAAGGCCCAACCAGTGAACAAAAATTCATCGTATCGCAATCAGCAGTTTCAACCTGTCTTATGCAGACGTGCGTATGTAGCCATTGATAAAAAAAAATTCTAGGTATCCTATCGCAGAAATCTATTAAAATTAGGTTTTAACCGAAGAACTGGGTTTTTACGTAAGGAATGTTCAAAAACAGATGATACGTTTACTTTTGTTGACTGGTTAACCAAAATATTCCACTCGACTTGTCTTCATTCTACGTTGCGTCGAAAAGTAATATTGGTTGGGACTAATGTTTTTATCCCGAGAATTACCGGGATTTTTTGTCGGGAGTTAAAATCTAATAAAAAATGTGTAATTTTATTATTATTTAATTTTATTATTATTTAAAAAGCTGTGATTTATCATAATTGAATGAATGGAATGAATTCTTATTCAGTTCGATGTATATAAATACTAGAACACTTCCTAAAACATTAAAAAATGCGAATATGAATATGACAGCATGAAATTTTTTATCTTAGAAATCGATTATCTGGTAATGCAGTTAATGCATTATTTTAAATTGTCACTTCATCTCGCTTCGAAAATACTTCTATTTGTTATTTTTTCGAAAATGTATATAAACAAAATTAAGGGAGATTTAAAATGAGGCATTTAATTTAAAATAATTATTAAAGGAATTCACATAAAATTTATCGCATATAATAAGATATATAAATAAGACAGAACAATATTGTATTTTTCCTGAATTCCCGGGAAATTAAAAACCCTAGTTGGGACTTAAAGGATACGTTAACCTAATTATAACAAGCATCTTTACATCAGCTTCTGGCCAAACAGTAGCCTATAGGTAACCATAACAATCTCTGCGTTAGTTCTAACGGTAATAGAATCATTTTCTGTTCATGTAAAGCCTCTGCGCAAAAGTACAGGTCGCAAATATGATGAATTTTGGTATATTATATTTTTTGTACAAGGACGAAGCCTATTAAATAGGGTCATAATCGGCTCATTATTTCACCTAGCCCCTATATAAATGTGAAATATTTCAATGAAATTTAACACAAGTTACTATGTAAGCACAAATCCGTGTGCCAAATCATGAAGATCTGTCCATAAGCTACCATAGCTCCCATATATTTTAATTTAATATTCAACACAATCATATGATCGGGCTTGATCTTCTTCTCTCGTTTTCCTCTATATTTGAATACAAATTCAAATCTTATAACATTTGTTTTACCATTTAAATATGAAAATGTTATATTTTAATTTCTGTTTTAAAAATCACTAATGGATTTTGGAAAAATTCGCTAATTTATTCACGATTTTCATTTTCCCAAAGGTCCAAAAAATCTCAAATGTATGTAATTGAAAACATTAATATCTCTACAACTTGTTAACAGATTAAATTCATATAAATTTCATATCAAATAGGAAAATGTCTTTTATAAATGTCTTATAATTCAAAGGATGCATTTCTATTAGAAAGAATTTTTTATTGCATATATGTATGTATATTTGGTTAAAGGACCTACTTTACTTTTAAGAGCATATTTTTTGTCTTATAGTGCATATTCAATGCGCATTTTTTTATAAACTTCTACTAAATCATTTACGATTGTGGTATTTTTCACCATCCTGGTCAATAGATTGTTTCTACTACATAACAAATTTCAAAGGGTTGTAAAATAAAAACAAACTGGTTAATATTTATTTGTTATATTTACCATTAAATTGTACGTACATATGTATTTACACACATACAAACATATGTATGTACTTATATAATATAGAAATACACCATGGATACTATGTAGTATTTGATACGTCTGTAACTGTAACTACATATATTGTTATGAAAGCGTTAAGGCACACGCAACATAGAATTAATCTACATATCTTTTGTCTTATAATCACATGACGTCGCCACCGAAAGGTGAGAACGATGATCTATATGAATGGGCTCAGCTGGATACTATTGAGCTTCAAACATTTATTGGATGTGAATTATATTTAGATGAAACAAAGACATTATACATATCTCCATTACCACATATACTAATATTTATAGCTATACACGATATTTTTTATCATCTAAATCTCTAATTAGTTACATACATACATAGTATTTAACTCACAGCTAGCAATAGTGTCTTTTATCAAGAAACCCCTTGTAATCGTGCATGTTACACTTAAAGGACATACAGTGGTTCTGAAAAAAAAAAAATAGAAATAATTCTATAATATATGAACCGTAGGATACATCTCAATAAAACTTTAAATGGTTAGAGAAGAAATGTTTTCGAGTTGATTTGTAGTAAAAAGATCCATGGTCTGAAATACACAAAATTTAGATTTGATGCGATTGACTTTTTTCATGGAAATCATCACTCTGTATGTTCAATCATCGAATTTAAATTTTGTATTTTTTATTTCTTTTTTAATTGTTATTTTGAATTAAATTTTATGAATTTGAAATTAACTGAATTGTTGAATAAGTATTCAACTTATTGTAAATGTTCATTAATGTCATGAGTCTTACTCAATAAAGGAGCTTGGGATTTTTGAAAAAAAAAAAACTGCTAGAATAAAAACTTAATTGTAAATCATTTTATATTACACTTAGAAGAAACGAGATCATCTCTTTTAATTAACAAAAAAGAAATTTTTTGTTTTTTCAAAATTGGCAAGGGCTTGTGGGGAGACATTTGCTCCCACAATAAATCTTAAAGTATTTGCTTTAAGATTTATTTTGAAAACATTACAAAAAAATTATATAACCCAGAATATAAAAAACAAATTTTCCACTTTTTTTAAAAAAATCCACAAAAATATGTTTTTTTAAGTTCTAACTTCGGATCAATATAACTTTTTATCGGAATCATATATTTATATGATTCCTGTAACAATATTATTTAGAATTTTGTAGTAATATTTTAAACTTTAAACAAAAGCTAGAAAAAATGAATGAAAAAAAATTTATTTCAATCTTAAGCTATGTTCACATCTATGAAATATTTGAACAAATTTGCGTGACCACTAGTTTTACAAAGAAATTGTTTGATCTTGCAAATATTTCATAAGAAAAAACAGCTTCAAATAAGATTCAGATGTTAGATGTGATTAATGATAATTAAAAAATATTTCCCATTAAAATGTAGAAGTTAGAAAATGTGTTATATAGTGGTTACGTCATTTTAGTCAAATATTTAATTAGTTCGAAAATACTAAATTGACCACAAAATTCGATAAAGACATCATCTTCGAATAAATCACTAACTTTTCTATAACAAAACCTTCGAGAACGACTATCGAAGGTGTTTCGAGAATGAACTCGTAGAGATCACCTGTCGTTCAGTTTATGGCAGCAAATCGATCGAAGTTTCGTTTATGATATCTATATCGAATAATAAATGATACCGTTAGTGAAATGGGAAATTTTTCGTTTTCGATATCGAAAATTGTTCGAAATCGATATTACTAACGAATCGTTGGCTATAATTCTATTACGTTTCATTTTCATAACATAACATAATGATACATGTCGATGGTCCCAGCCAAAGTCTCAATAATATTAGTTTTTCTGTTGCCCAAAGACACTCTTTTCAAGGTCAAAGTTCACTGAAATAATCTGCAAGAAAAAAATGATCATTTACATAAATATGTTATTTAGAGAATGTCTCAGACATGTAGCAATGTTACTTACAATTTTTATTTTTATTTTGAGAAAGAGTTTTTAAAGGTAAACTTACATCCTAAACTTAAGTCTCATTTACAGCCCATGAATATGAAATAGTATGAATAAAGAATGACATGTAAGAACAAGAATGTGCGTATTTTTTTAAGTAACAAAATATCAAAAAATTGAGAAGAAAACATAATTTCTTGGATCATTTACTTTAGAAATTTTATCGAAAATATTTAATATTCTGATAATCCGATATTTTTTTGAATTCTCGAAAATTTTGAGGAAACATTCACTTTTATCGATAATTTCTCGAATATATATACATTCACTAATTTGTTATATCTCATCAAACGGATAGCTTTAAACTAAAAGAGATGAAGTATACATATTTGTTGTAGTGATTTAGAGGATGTGTAGCTATCTAAATATAATATTTCATTTTCTGTCATGCCTTAGATTAGTTTTTGGTGAGAGTCAGTGTTCCAAATCCAAAATCAACTTCAGCTCTGACGATATGAAATTTTATTCAAAAATATCTTTAACGGTTCACAAGTTACAGATTTATTTCCAAAACAAAACAAAACTTTTTAGAACCACTGTGCGAAATTTAATATAACCATCTTGATGTGTTTAAAAAATCAAATCGAGTAATTTTTCAATTGTTTACTAGCAAATCTGACATATGTGTGTAATTCATTGTGATTTTATATAAATTATGCCTTTAAAAGTTGCAAATTTTTGAAAGAACTCAGATCCAGATATATTAAATCGTCTAACTTAGCTAGTGCTAGGGCATTCATAAACAAGTGATAAATATTCAATTACAAATATTTTCCCCCTTTTTTTAATATAATCATATTTTTTCTTTAAGCTTTTTCTTTAAAATTATTATATATGTTGTGTGTGTGTGTGTGTGTGTTTTTGTCGAAAATTACTGTGCTTTTAGAAAACTGATAAACGGTTTTGATATTCTAACTGCTACACATTTTATAAGCTTTGATTTACTTTGACTAAATATATTTTATTTTTTTCAAAGATTTAATGCTTGTCCATATTTTTTTCTTCATCCATATGTTACTTGTATGTTCGTACAACATAAAGGAGTTTCAAATACATAAATATTTTCTTATATTACTTGCTTCTTTATCAGATAGATATTCATTCATTTATACGTTTATTGGACGTTATCTTTTTAACACGGTATAGCAGCCTGTTTTAGAGCTAAAAAAAACCTTTCAAGCATGAAAGCATGCTTTTCCGTCAAAGTTTCCGGTATTACCGCCTACAATGTCGTTATATCTTTAAAAAGAGTGTAAATGGGAGAGTGTGTGCTGGCGGGAAAGATCTAATTTTATTTTTGTCTAAAAACCATCAGCAGCAACAACAGTTAAAAGGGGTGGAGGAGGTGGTGGAGGAATGGATGAATGTATGCAAGTTATGTGTAACACTTTTCTGAGGCAAAAACATTAAGACAAGCGATGACACGTGGCACATGTTGTTACTTCTTTGTCTATTGTTATTAAAGTAAAGTATGTTTTAGATCCGATTAGAACAAAACAACGGTCGTTTTAAAAAAATGCTTTTATTAATAAATTTATATTAATTTAAGTTTTCCTTTTTTTAAATTCTTTACTAAATCTGTAGAAGGAGAAAAAAGTAATAAAAAAAAATATATAAATACTTTCATGTGTTTATCAATACAAAGCCAGTCACTAGTCCAACTCAAGTATTTTGAGGTAGAAGAAACAATTTCATTCCCCTTCATTTTGTTTGCCTAAATCATATTTGTATGTAACTACAAATATATTTCAAATATATTGATTTTCTTTACTTATCATCTAAATATTTATAATAAACATTCCTTTAGATAAATACTGATGTTATTCAAGCATTCGATTAATATAAAGGAATACAGTTTCAAATATTATTTATTTAAAAATTGCTGGACTTTAGATTTTAAGATATAGGATTATGAAATGAGAATTAGATATTTTAAGTTGGGGGTACGTGTATTAAATTAATTTTCTAATATTCTTATAGAATTCCTTAAAATGATGATATTAATAAAAATGTTGCAAGACAACTACTTTTAAGAGATATGAATATAAGATGAAAAAATCGTTATTATGGTAATAGTTTTTTTTTTAACTTAAAATTACTGCCGTAATATTACAAAAATTTTTTCATCTTAAAAAAAACCTATAAAGAAGTTTCCTTAAAGACTAACAGCCGTATTCACAAAAAGTTGTTAATTTATGTTTGATGTACATGTACCCAATTAAGATCTTAATGAATTTTTATTAAGAAAATCGTATTCAAAAAACTATTTACTATGTATATTAACTAATAAACTGTTTTTTTTTTTCTTTATGTAGGCAATCCTTCTCATTTTCTCTCTCATTCTTATTGTTAGTGTTGTTAGCATTAAGGATAAATTATTCGATGTTTTATTCTATAAGTATTTTTTTATGTTTTAGAACGTTTTCGATGACAAATGTTTTTTTATTTGTGGAAAAAAACACAATTTTTCTTATAAAATAATTTCTATTTAATATTTGTTAGATGTAATTATATGTATCCGAATAACGAATATCATCACTATTTCATATTTTGTTTATGTATATATATACACTGGAGCATATTCCTATAAACGCACACTACTTTTTTAAAAAAAAAAGGTA
>MINK01004598.1:0-31533 GCA_001735545.1 Phormia regina
TGCTTCTTATCTGTCCGATAACATCATACCTTTAGCTATTGGCAAGTTGTAATAATGGCCCTTAGTCTTGTTTAAAGTGTCAACAAAGAAGGAAGTCCGCATGTCTTTTTTTTTAATATATTTCATACTCTTTTTTAATAGCATTCAAATGCGAGTGACAGGCCTTGTAGATCCTAAATAAGGCATTTTATAATTTATCTTCAGCCCTTTCATTTCCGACTGGGAAATGATCGTATCAATTTCTTTAACTGCATGTTATCTCATGCATATACAACTCTCTCATTCAAAACATTGTCTCATTGTTGTTATATTTTATAAAAACAAACTGGACCAGTTGTAATGAAATATATTTTGTTATTACAAGTAGGAATTTTTTATTATTTTAATTCAAATCTATGTGGGCAGCGAAGCGCCCATGTGTACTCTCGTATTTATAAATCATTATATTCTAACAATTTTGAAGATATAAAGAAGGGGTAAATTTTCTTCATATCGTCAATATTCATTGTTAAATTTTTCGTCATAGCATAACTGATAAAAGCCAATTTCAAATACTTCAAGTTTTTTGTAGATGGGTAGCATCCGTGCGGCACAATGTAGTATTTACTAAATCCCAGTCGAAAATTTAGCCGCCGCCGAATTAGTACTATTTGCGACACCGCACAGTGTCAGATTTTACCATTTTAGGGGGACTAAACTCTGTATTTCGAAAACTATTAATGGAAAAGCCACGTATTTTTGAACTTGGTATTATCATGAAAAGACGCATCTTTTTTGAAAAATTGGGCGAATGCTAAGAATGCCCCAAGGGCAAACCCATTAGGGTAAACCCATATTTAAAAATACTCGGGCCTTACTACACTGAACAAAATTTTATAGCTGGTCAAAAAATATATATATATTTTTTTATTTAATATTTGTTACAGAATAATACAATAGTAGGTAAGTAAATAAACATTTAATTTACATTATTTATTCCAAATCTGAGCCATCAGAGTCGTCATTATAAATATCCTGTATCGTAAAATTTAGTCGCTATCTTCTGTTGTGTTTATTCCTAGCCTACTGTTCTTCTTCCGATAACTGGCCTGTTGGAAGTATACTGCTATCTATAATTTCTTTTGCATGGAAGAGGACTTTGTGTTCTGTCAGTGGCATGAAGTACCAAGAATTATTTCTCTGAATATTTATTTCTTGTAATTTCTGCGAACTTTTCAAAAGCTGTGGAATTTATTGGATATCCTGATGCTATCATCCTAATCAATTATCATTGCCAAGGCCTGATCAGGAGAAAGAGTTGTTAGCCTTCTAGCCATTTTTATTGAGACACCTCTTTTTGGGGATGCATTTGCAAGCTCAGTTACAATTGCAGCTGCAGATCGCTTACCAGATGAATATAGTTGTACAGCCACTGTCATTAACAACTCATTCGTAGTGTTCGCTTACACAATCTCCTTTGCTTTTCTTGTTTTTGTTTTTCGATAATAGTCAACGAAATTTTTTGTTGGTCTACCACCTTTGTGTTTTGAAATAGAAGGTTGACTCAAGTATACTGAGAAATCAATTTTATATGCGAGCCACTCACTGTTAATTTTTAAAAAATTTGATTTTAATCTTTGAGAGTTCCTCCACTTTCCAGTATATCATGTCAAATTTCACTAACAAATTTTTTTAATTTTTTAACATCAATAGTTTGATTGGATCCATTACTAATATTTCCTAAAATAAAATCAAAGACCCGCTCATATTTATCATTTGGCGAAGCGGAACACTCAAACATCGAATATTTGTTGATTCGACATTTGCTAGTTCATGATGAACTTTTGGAAAAATGTGTATGGGGTATGCAAAAAGATGCAAAAAATATTTTGTAATCCTAATGGGTTATATATCAATTTATCATATAGTGCCAACAGAATCTTGGAATCAAATGGTATTCAGTATTTTTGATTCCATTAAATATTTGCTAATTTCAAAACTTAGTTACAATGAAATGACTTATTTTAAATGGCACAGAAAAGCGTGTCGTCACTTATTTTTCAAAAACCTTCATTACTATTAATAAATAGATTAATACCTTTAATAAGCATTTATTTATTATTTGGACAGTTGTCTGTCGTACTGCATTTAAACTTAATCAAACAAACACACAAAAAATTGAGTTTAGTCCCCCAAAATTTGCAAAATCTGACACTGTGCGCCGTCGCCAGTTAAAAACTGTTGCGCCGCCGCCGATAATTATGCTTCGGCTTATTTCTCTGCTGCAAGATGTGTAAGAATAATAGCCGCATTTATAACAAAAATAATGTATGTTTGATTAAGGTTTACTAATTTTTTGTATGTAAACTTCCATAAGAAAAAGTTAGTAAATGTAAAGCTTTATCAAGTATACGTTGTTATATTGTTTAATAATGCGGTTAATGTTTACTCATAGCGAGTAAAAATAAATAGAAGCCATTCTAAAAGATGTACATTTTCAATAATTCCAAAGCATCAATAGGTATACGTTTTCATGATCTTTAGACGTAATATAAACAAGATGCAAATATATAATTAAAAATTGTTTATTATTATTCGTCAATTTATAATCAAGATTTTTACTTTTGACATATTCATAGATATAAATTTTTTAATCTTTCATACTCTAGAATCTTTTAACTTAATTTTCATGAATTCGTCTTAACCTACTTACATTTAAAAATTAACTCTTTTATAGTCAAAATATTAGCATATTTATTTTTTAAAGAAATTTCACATTTTTCGATTTATCTGTCGTCATACACTATTTACCATATTCAATAAAATTTTTTTGAGAAATTAAGGCCGAAAAAAAGTACCTACTAAAAAATTCTCATCCCCTCTATAAGACAGCAAATTAGGTACAATAATAACAATTACAACTATCCAGTGTACATGTGACAACAAAAATTTACAATAACAATAAACAAATGTCTTATGACGACATATTTTTCTTCATACAAAATTTCATTTAAGAAAAAAAAGCAGAAAGAGACCAGGAGAGAGTGTGAATATGGTATTAGAGAGACGTGGAGAAACAAAGAAAGAAAAAAACGAAGCAACAAATAAAGTCGATGACAGTTGTTTGGCAGACAGATTCTACAACAATAATAACAAAAAAGAAATGTTATTAAAAATCTACAACAAAAACAAGCACGTGCCCAGTAAACAAATGAAGCAGTAAATAAACATTTTTAACATACTAATATGTTTTTTTTATTATTACTGATTTACGGAGCAGGCTATACTCTACCACTCTGCCTCTCTCTCGCTCTTTATAACCCCTGGCACCTAACAACTTGTGCAATTTAAGCTATGGCTAAGGAGACGAGACAAAAACGAGCTTTGTGTACATTAAATTTGTTAATAAGCAGGTTGTTGGCACACAAAAATAACAAAAACAAAAAATTAAAATTTAACGAACATATGCTGCTGGCGTAGAGTCTAAGTGACTAACTGACTGACTGGCGTACAATGAAAATGTGGGACAATAAGAGCAGCAAGTAAAACAAATTAAAAAACATCAAACATGCAAAAATATTGAAATAAAAGTGGACACAATTTAAAATACATTAAAAAAAAACGAAACGAAACGTCATACATGGACTGCCCACAATGTAGACAATTACCCCGCCAAATGGACAGACTTATAGACAGAAAGTATAAAAATTATAATCACTTTTAGAGGGAAAGTTTATTATTATTTTTTTTTTTCTCCAAAGTGTTTGTGTTATTTTCAATGTGTTATCGATTACTAGATCACGTTTTTTTAGTACGATGACGTAGTTTTCGTAAATAAACCTTTAATTGAACTTAAGGAAAACAAAACCTGGATTTTATTTATATTGATTTGAAGAAAATCTAGTTTAAATAAAGAAATATGGACAATTTTTTATTTAATTTTTTTCACTAAATGTTTTTCGTTTGTGTTGGCTATAGATAGAAAAATAATTATGTTAATAATTTGACAAATAATGGCTAGACGGAAGATAAAGAAATTATCGATTTACTGTCTGTGTGAAAATTAAAAATAAACATTTAAATTGATGAACAAATAAAAGGAATAATTACGTAGGACTTTAGTAAATTGAGAGAAAATTAAATTGTGAGAAAATTAAATTTAATAAACAATTAAATTTAAAGTTAAAGACTGCAAATTTTTCATATTTGTTAAAAAAAAAATTGAAATAAATTACTTGATAGAAAAAAGTTAATGTTAGAATATATAATCTTCCTTGCTTCAATAATGTTTATCAAGGCGAATTTAAACAGGTAACCCATATAACTATAATATTTTATTACACGCTGAAGTGTCAAACTAATGTCACCTGTTTAATTACGCCAGAATAACTACTTTGGAACTTAGCAAAATAGGACAAAATTAAATATCAATTAAATTTTGTTTTTTTTTTAATTAAAGGCAATAAAAGAATCTTTTAAATTTTAAAATTTTTCGAATTTGTTAAAAAAAATTAAGAAATAAATTACTTGACAGAATAAAATAGAATATGTTCCCCTATACTTAAAAAATGTTTGTTAAGACGAATTCAAACAGGTGACCTCACTTAATCTGCTGATTATTTTTTTTAGTACTCAGGACTGTCAAAATCCATATAACTACTATTTTTTATTATACGATGAATTGTCAAACTACTGTCACCTGTTTAATTTCACCATTAATGTTTATAAATCAACCCATTTAAACATTAATTTACAAACATTCGAATTGATCAATGATTAAAGGGAATAATTACGTAGAAATTTAGCAAATTAAAACAAAATAAAGTAAATCAATAAAGCATTTTAAAAGACTTTTACTTTAAAGAAAAAAGGAAAAATAATGTTTACTTGGGCGAATTCAAACAGGTGATCTCAACTAATCAGCTGATATTTATTTATTTATTTATTTATTTATTTATTTATTTATTTATTTATTTATTTATAATTAAAGAAATATTGCTCTGGCTTCTTCTTGGATGTAGCACAGGCTTTCGACAAAGTATGGCCTCAAGGTTTAATATATAAAATAAGATGTTCTTCATCACCCACCACCCATTAACTGTTGGAGTCATATCTAGGTGATCGATCATTTAGAATGAAGTATGATAACTTTGTGGCAGGGGAATATTGAGTTCACATGAAAACCCACATGCAACTTTTAATAAACTAGATGCTTATATTAGACATGTGCTGGTTAAAAAATTTACCCATAAGAGTGAACGAGGAGAGGAAACAGCCCACCCGTTAAACTTAATAATATTGTCATTCTCCAGTCTGATTATGTCACATACCTTGGTTTTCATTGGTTAATAAACCGTTTTAAAACCAATTTTGACATATGCCATACAATTGTAGGGAACCGCCAGAAATACTAGTATTGATCTCATACATCAGACCCAACAAAAATTTTTAGAAACATGAAGGGTGCTCCATGGTATATAAGTATATAAGAAAGGAGAATATCCATAAGGATTTTTTTGCCAGTGACGAATTCAGCAAATTTAAGGCAAAATATATAGTAAAATTGCATAGTCATCGAAAACCACTTGCATGACAACTAGCAGAAGATCGAACACATTCAAGGCATCGCAAAAAAGATCTACCACCCCGCTATTAAGAGGGTCAATATATGCCACCTTCACTCTCGTTAGAGAGTAATTAGATTTAACTTTAGATTTAAGATTTATATACTTATCGTAAGGCAGGTGCGGATCCACGGGGAGCGATAAAAGGAAATGTCCATCCCCAAAAAGAGTACGTTTAATGAAAAATCTGTATTAAATCATAAAATTTATGGAAATAGTTACAATAATAATTTTGTTTTCCTCCCCCAAAAGCTTGAGCTGAATCCACGACTTTTGTAAGGCCTAAAAGGCAGATTCAATAATATAATTTCTTAAAAACCCCCATTATAAATTATAATAAAAAATAAACAATAAACTCCATTAATTTCACTTACCCATCATAAACACGACACGTTGAATTATTAATCCTTTTATCCGAAAATCTTCTACGACGATCCTCGAACAAATCCTTAACGGCCGTAACACCCAATACAAATAATACCGGTATCATGGCCACTTCTTTGCCAAACGCATTAATGGCCGGAAACCAATTGAGTAAAACTATGAAAATAAAATATAAATTCGCTACACGATGAAATTGTTCCAAGAGATTTTTGGGTATAAACGATAGTAGCGTATATTTTGTAGTGCGTATTTTATTGCCCACAAAATGACCATTCGGATGATCACGTTTGGGTGTTTTGGGGGGTACTGTATGATTTGGCACTACAACACGATAGGGACGTTCTTCAAGATTTTCTGTACGACAAATACCAACACGTTTCCACCATGGTGGAGCTTCTGAACGACGCAGGGTATATATTGATTCTGAACGTGAGGCCTGACGTGAATGACCTCGACCCGCAGCTGAGGAGGGAGCCGAAGGACCAAATTCGCGGGTTTCGTTTTCTTCTTTATGACCGGGTGGCAAAATGAAATCTGTTTTTGATCCCACACGACTATGACCTCGGGGTGTAGCCGATGCACCGGGAGAATCGGTAATTTGTCCCTGTGAAAAGGCTCGCTGATGACCTTTCATGGCGGATTTTATAGGACGGCCACTGGGACCCACAATTGCACCTCCACCATGACTAACAGAACGTGAATGACCACGTCCTGTTCCCGCCACCGTTAAAGAATGTGGATTGGGATTTATAAAAGCTACACCGGGTATACCACCTGTGGTCGTACTACCGATAACGTTTCCACCAGCACCACCGGGGCCCGGGAATACATAAGTCCTTTCGGGTTCCTGCATATTCAGTAAACCCGTTGTTGTATTGCTTAAAGGTATGGAGGAGGCATTTAGGGGATCGTAAACTGCTGCCGCATTTACAGTCGGCGTTGTCGTCCCCGTAAAACCGGGTGGAGCCGATCTTTGCTGTTGTACAACTGTAAACTTTCGCCTCAACTCTTCGGTATTCGCAGAAGGCATTTTCACAAGACACCATTAGTTTCAACAAAATAAAATCACAGTTTTCTTTTCTTTTAGTTTTTTTGTTTTGTTGTTGTTTTTTTTTCTCTCTCTCTCTCTTAAAACAGAACTCAATTAAATAATTAACGCTTAACTATAATGATAACAGACATTTAGTGTTAGTTATCATTATATTATTTTTAATTTCAAAAACGCCATCTTGGATTTAACGACGACATCGCCAAACACTTTAAAGCTGTGTTTTTGTTGTTGTTGTTATTGTGTGAAAACGGCTGCAAAAGAAAAATAAAGAACAATAAGAATATGAATAAATAGTACAAAGATGATTTAAAAAAAATTATCATGTAAATAGATATGAAAAAACAAACAATTGTTGTTATGAAAATATATAGTATTTTTTTTAATAAAATAATAACAGATAATTTAAATATTACAAACAGCAGTAAAGTTAATAATTTTATAAATTTTATTATGGAAATTATAAAAAAAAATACCCTTTGCACCTAAAATGATGCAGTTAATTTGAATTCAATGAATGTCTTAAAAATAAAACAATAATTTATGAAAAAATATCCCAATTAGAGGCGGTCCTTCGAACATGATTACTTTTCTTTTTTAATGTTTTTTCCTTTTATTCCCTTAACAAAATCTTTAATAAATTTAATATAAAATATATTTTATTAAAATAAACTACATTTTGCAGATAAATAATATTTTTTTCTTCTCTTTAATGTATTCTTTATTTTAGTCATAACAATTGTGTGAAATTATTTAAATTATGTTTTGAAAATAATCACATAAATTATGTAAATGCCAGCTTAAAATACTTGTTTGTTTTGTGGTTTTTATGAATTTAATTATATCCCATTTAAATTAGATAAAGTTGTATATATATAAGAATATAAAGAACGTAATATTTCAAAATTCATTGCCAAATATTAAATAATTGTACACGAGGGTCATGTGATTTATTAATAAATCTTTTAACTCCTCACACCATTGTTAAAAACAAATTGATGTTTAAGGGAAATATTAAGTAGTTGGTAGCAGCTTAGTTGATAAGTGTATTAAGTGTTTAATTTAATTTATTATTTCCTTTAAACGTAACTTATTTCTTTGGTTTGTTTCGTTTGCAGAATATTCTATAAATTTAATGTTTGCAGTGATTTTAAACCTAATGTTGTTGATTCAGACCATTTGCTTCAACTTTCAACTTAAATTCTCTTTTACTACCATTCGTCAGAGATGTAAGGTTTGTCATTTCATTTGAAATTTCCAAAAATTACTTTGGAGAGAAAACAAATCAATATATTTTCCGGATTTTTAATGTTTTGAAAACCTCGTTTAAGCCAAATAAATTTGTGAATATTTTTAAGAAATTTCGGAATTTTGAATCATCAAAATATTAGCATGTAATGTGAAAATGAGGCGAAAATTTTATTTGTCACTAAGATGGTGAATTCCATAAAAGATTTGGCAGAGCCAAATATAGCCCTAATCTCGTTTTATATTATTCTCGTTATGATAAAGCTTAAAGCTTTTTATGATCACCATTACTTCAACACTTTGATTTTTCTTGAGTGAGTTTTATTCTCCAACTAAAATTTTTATTATAAGTTCGGATTTTCGATTGGAAAGTATCTTCGGAATGTTAACTTTCTGATCATATACCGATTCTCTTCACGTACAATGGATAGGGCAAAATCTTTTAGAAATAAAAGGAAAACTGACAGGTATAAATTCAGGAAACTTCAACCGGCTGAAACGGAAAGGTTGACCGGTACACAGGATCTGGACGACTCCCTAAGTCTTTTGATTAGCACACTAAGGGTCGCTTACTATTATTATTGTAGGGCATGGTCTTGGGAGAGAAAGACCAGGAAGGCTAAGAGGAAATTTTTAGAAAAGTTCTGTGGAGACTTGGTGAGTACTAGGGATGCATCTAGGTACTATCCAAGGTTCCTGGCACGCCTCCACCGAGAGTAGTAAGGAGCCTTTAGAACTACTGCTGAGTATTCACTTTCCGGGCTGCAGGGTCGATACAAACAACAAACCTCCCAGTACCACCAACACACTTTAGTGAATAAGTAGCTTTTCTTCTATTGTTGATAGTGGAAAGATAGCGTAGGCGATATCTTCTTTTGAACCCTATAAATCACCGGGTCCTGAAGGGATCTTCCCGGCGCTACTGCAGAAGTCTATATCAGTCATGATATGGCTGATTTGAGTATTTAAGGGTAGTTTGGAATTAGAATATATTCCTAGGGAATGAAGAGAGTTTACAGTGGTATTTATATCCAAAGCGGAAAAATTAACCATAGTATCGCAAAGGATTATAAGCCGATTAGTCTGTCATCGCTTTTCTTGAAAACTCTGGAAAGACTAGTTGATGTCCATGTAAGGAGCTTTCTCTTACCGACAAATTTTTAAAGGGCTGGTCGGCTGAAACAGCACTGCATGGCGTGTTAGGTACGATACGAGAAAATGCTCGACAGGAAATTGTATGTGATGGCTTCCTCTCTGGACATAGAGGACGCCTTCAATAATGTGGAAATATCATCGATTCTTATGGCACGAATAAGGAACTGGACTTAGAACATGATGGAAAGCAGGGCCATCAATTCCACTTTAGGTCTCAACGAAGATCGTGACAAGACGCACTCCACAGGTAGTGGTACTTTCCCCACTCTTGTGGAACCTTGTCGTGAACAAAGTCCTTTTCGAACTCACGAACAGAGGCACCAAGGTAGTCGCATATGCTGACAATGTTGTGCTACTTATCAGCGGAAAATTTCTCTCTACGATTAGTGAACTCATGGAATCAGTGCCTAGTTTCTGTAACTTGTGAAAAGTTTTCGAATAAAAAAATAGTTTATTAAAATAAATAATTTATTCCTCAACATTTTGTTATACAAGGTGAGTATAATTCTTTAGAATAAAAATTGTCTCACATAGTTACAGAAATCAGGTACAGCTCTAGGTTTTCTACTGACATGAGCTAGGGATAACGGTTTTGCAGTAAGTCCTACAAAGACCGAATAGTGCTTTTCACTAGGAAATATAAGGTTAAGAAATAATGTCTTGATGGTATCACTCTGGAACTTTAGGTCTCAATACCTCAATGAAGGACAATACAAGAGGCACTCGATAGGGAGGATTACTATCCTCACTCTTGTGGAACCTTGTTGTGTACAAAGTCCTTTTCGAACTCACGAACAGAGGCATAACAGTCGCATATGCTGACGATGTTGTACTCCTCATCAGCGGTAAATTTTTCTCCACGACTAATGAACTCATGGAATCCGCTCTAGATGTTCTAATGACATGAGCTAGGGATAATGGCTTGGGAGTAAATCCCATAAAAATCGAACTAGTATTTTTCACTAGGAAATATAAGGCTTTAGATTACAAGACTCAACTTCTTGATGATATCACTCTGGAACTCTCGAAAGAAGCCAAGTATATTGACGTGATTCTGGACTCTAAGCTCTCGCGGAAACACAATGCTGATAGTCATATGCAGGAGGCACTATGTGCTTTCTATACATGCAAGTAAACCTTCGGGAAAAGATGGGGTCTGAAAACGTATATTATCCACTATATGTATACTGCCTATGGAGCAATTGTACCTTGTATGGTGAAGGGCAGTAGGCACAAAGACACATATCTCTACTTTAAATAAAGTGCAGAAATTAGCTTTTCTGTCAATTACTGATTTAAAGGATTCCAAAAGTATGTATCTCTGATCGCTAGAATATTAAAATCCATCTGAGTGTTAATCTTAGAAATATTAATATTGTTCTCTTTTTCAGGAAAGGTAACTTGGTCAAAGCATATCGCCACAAACTATGTGATTAGGCTTAACACTATACTATACAAATTACGATTTAAAATTAAATGCTGAGACATATAAATATAATTCCTAACAGTTCGGACAGATACCAGATCTGACTTAAGAAATATCATTTAATAAAAATAATAAAATCCATAATTAATAAAGAGTATCCCTCCAAAATGTATCCAATAGCACATTTTATTTAATTATTATTATTTTTATTTGCTGCACCTTTTATTTTAAGAATATTCAAGGACATAGTAAAAAACTTTTTCTTTTGCAAAACTTTTACCTCTAACTTTACAATTAAATATAGTAATTTTCTTTACTAGCATGTGTTAAGATTACATACGAGTAGTTAGCCATTAAATACGCTGACAGAATAGAAGTGTAACAATTATTAAGGTTATAGGTGGGGCCAATCAATTCCCATAAAAAAAAAAATATTCTTTGTGAATTTATTATTAAGAAAACTATAAAAAGATTTTGCAAAATGCAACACACAATCTTTAAAAGAGAAATATTGTAAATGTATTAAATATTAAAACATTAAAAAGCGGCGCTAAAGGAAAACCAACAAAACCAACTGTCAAATCAAGCAATCAATATTTTTGATGTTTTCCCATTTAATATTTCCAGTATCATAAATACTGTCACAAACAATGGAATGAATAATCCATACATAAATATATGTTACATTTTTTTTCTGTAACACATGTACTAACTAACACCTTTCAAAAGCCACTGATGACAGCTCATAATGACAAACCCATGTTCAAATGTCAATCATACCATTCCATTGACGTATTCAGTTTAAAAAACATGATGTGCATTAAAATAAAAACTTATATATTATCTATAGAGGGATATATTAGAGATATGGGTTAATATGATTTGTTATTGTATAGGACATATATAGAACAATATTTAAACAAAATATAAATCATTTTGATTTTTAAATTATAGTTTGTTATTATATTGTAAATTTAAAACAGAGATAAATTATTAGACATTTAAATGAGAGAATTTTAAATAATTGTTTTAATTATTTCACATAAAATCCTATAAAGTGTCTATAGTGAATTATAAAATAAACAAATTTGTCTAAAATAAAATGTAGTACGTTAGTGGTTTTGAATATAAAACTGGTGCCACCCATTTTGTTTGACTATAAATTTTTATTTTATATTTTAATTTGCTATTAATAAAACACATTTTGAATCATTATGAAAATAGAAAAAAAAATTATAACAATAAATAAAAATACAAAATAAACATGTTCAATTCGAATGCCACTCATACAAAGAAATAAATACATAGCATTGCTTTGTTTTTTTGAACAGAAGTGTAAAGGAGTGGTACTATTAAAAAGTAATATGTAAAATTATTTTTCTTCCTTGGTATAATAGGACAAAATAAATAGGTATTAGTGTACAGTCAGAAGATGACATCCATACCGAATGTTGGCATTTTTGGAACGCATGAAAACCTGGAGCATCTTGTAACGAATATTATTAGTTCATCATCACTAATAAAAATGTCCATGTAATATTTTTTATTTATATTATTTATCACAACCGCAACACATCACATGCTTTAGTCCTTATTAATCTCATCTATTTTAGTCATGAAAACCCTTATTGTTATTATATTTTAATTTGGTACACGTACTTATAATTCTCATTTAGTTTATTCATACATACGAGAAAAGAATTTGATAATTACTTGACGAAACCGTCTGATATGAATTGATAGTTACTAAGACGAATCTTCAATCTACTGTTCAATAGAAAGACTTCGATCTACTGTTAAACACATAAGCTTCGGCCGACTGTTCAGCACAGAGGCTTCGATCTACTGTCCAACACAAAAGCTTGGTCCTATTTTTAATATGGAGGCTTTGGGCTACTGTTTTATACAAAGACTTCGAACTACTGTTCAACACAAAAGCTTCGGTCTACTTTTAAGATAGAGACTTTGTTCTACTGCTCAACACAGAGACTTCGGTCTACTGTTCAATAGACTTTGCCCTATTGTTTAATACAGAGACTTCGATCAATTGTTCAACACAGAAGCTTTGACCTACTGTTCAACACAGAGGCTTCGATCTACTGTCCAACACAAAAGCTTCGGCCGGCTGTTCAACACAGAAGGTTCGGCCTATTTTTAAAATAGAGACTTTGGGCTACTGTCTAATACAAAGATTTCGAACTACTGTTCAACCCAAAAGCTTCGGTCTACTTTTAAGATAGAGACTTCGGACTGCAATTCAATACAGAGACGTTGTTCTACTGCTCAACACAGAGACTTGGGTCTACTGTTTAATAAACTTTGCCCTATTGTTTAATACAGAGACTTCGACCAATTGTTCAACACAGAAGCTTCGGCCTACATTTAATATAGAGTCTTTGGGCTACTGTTTTATACAAAGACTTCGAACTACAATACAGAGACTACTGCTCAACACAGAGACTTGGGTCTACTGTTCAATAAACTTTGCCCTATTGTTTAATACAGAGACTTCGATCAACTGTTCAACACAGAAGCTTTGGCCTACTGTTCAGCACAGAAACTTCGACCTACTTTTAATACAAAGACTTCGGTCTATTGTTCAATACAGAGACTTTGATCTACTGCCCAAAACAGATGCTTCGACCTAATTTCAATAGATTTTTCCCTATTTTTTAATGCAGAGACTTCGATCTACTGTTCAACAAAGAGGTTTCGGACTACCGTTTAAGACAGAGACATCGGTCAGGTACTGTCCAATACGAATCCTACTGAACAATACAGAGGCTCAGGCCTACTATTCAATGCAGATACTTCAGTTTACTTCCGGATTGCAATACGGAGGCTACGTCCTATCGTTCAATATGGATGGCACGGCCTGATATTCAATACAGACACTTCGGTGTAATGTACGATACAGATGCTTCGGACGATTGTCCAATGTAGGGGCTTCAATCTACTATTCAGTACAAAGAGCTCCGTCTATAAATCAATCCGTTAACACCGAAATATCATCCGAATCAACTTGCTAAGCCCGAACTTGTCATAGGAAGCTGAATCAAACTGCTTAATCATCTGAAGACGAACCTAATCCGTACATTTGCATCGAAACCCGACTCAATAAATATTGAATATATTTTTAGGCCTCCGGAAAGGTCAATAAATTGTGTTATTACTTAAGGATTTTTGGATCTGTAAGCCGACCCTAAACGCGACTGAACTAACTCAGGCGAAACAAATCACGTTACAATTTCGATTAGATAAGCCTGTTACAAATACTGAAATTTTATTAGGTGACAAAAAAAGTTAATTCAAAAAAGGATTCCACAATGCTATTTGCATTGATGTTGTCAAATTTTTGGCAAAAAATAATTAGTTTTCAAATATTCATACATTCGTTGGCGAAGGTCTAATTCGTTTACGATGACCGAAGATGCCGATAGTGCACATTTCGTCGTTGATAACCCCAAGATCTAAAACAATTCAAAATACCAACTTGTGTTTGGTAAAAATTTGTACACACAATTTTGCAAAATTATTTTTTTACGAATATTAGGTAACACTTCTAACTGCTACAAAATCCTCTAATAAATCCTAAGAAATACATCGCGGTAGATAATATTTTTTATGGAAATTTCATTCATCGCCGTAGATAATATTTTTTATGAAAATTTGATTCCATTTGTAGCTACTTCACTACCTTATTTGCAAACACACTTTGCGTAGTCTAACACAACTATTTCAATTTTTCTTATAATCTAAGAATTCATTATTTACCTTCTCTGTCACAATAAAAACATACATATAAAATATTAATTTTGTTTTTGTACCTACATATTTCTTTGCCAACAATACTTTTGTCAGAAATAAATCTTTTATTATTTATATTTTTAGCAAATATTAAATACTTTTTATTGTATAAAGCAAATGTTCCGTTAACACGCGCAAATTTCTTTGAAAATTATTTGATATTCTTAAGCACTTTAACACTTCCTTATTTCCTTTTTCAATTACTTATATTTAGTCGAGCATTTATTAATTAATTAATAAATAAATAAATGTGTTTAGCAAGAAATTAAATAATAATAAACGTAAAAATAATAAAAAATACTTTTAATTAGTATAATTTTGATAACTCATTAGTAGGAGAATAAAATTTTATAGGGGAATACAGTTTATCTGATTAAATTGTCATGTTAAGATGTGAGAAGGGAGGAGAAAAATAATAAAGAAATATTAAGAGAATTGAGAATCTACCACATTTTATTTAACTGCAGAAATTTCCAAATGAGTAATAATAAATGTTAAAAATAGTCACTTTATATTTATAAACTTTCAAATTCTTTTTTTAAGGGAAAAAGTTATGCGGAAATATATGGTTTCAATTATGGTATAAGGTCAATGTATGCGTTATGAGACGATGTTCGGTTACCAGCTGATTTTGTCTTCTCAAACGGCCGAACAATCGGTGTTAAAATAGTTGGAATAAATTCAACTTAGCCGCATCCTTCATCATCCCACGTACATTGGGCTTTTACAAGTAGGAGATTCATTATATGATTTTAACCAAATTCGTTAAGCTCGAGTTAAGAGTGTTGCTGAAGACTTCGTTGGTGATACCTGCTGGTTACGTGCAGTGAAGAAATTATGAATTTGTGTGGTACCGCATAAGTCATCAACATTTTGGCCCGTCACCATTATGGTACAATCATCCGAATATGTAATCAACTCTAGTTTAGAGAAGTAGAAGTTAAACTGGACAGGTGACAAGACTGCACCTTGTGGAACTTCCTGTTTAACTCTACAAGGCTTTGATCTCTTGCCTCTAAACTCCACGAACGACTGACGACTACTCAAATAGTTCTTCATATTGTTGCTCTTGGTGGACTGGCTAACAGTGTCAAAAGCTTTTGACAAGTCAATCACTACCAGGATCGTTCTTTCACAAGGCCTCTTCTAGTTAAAGCCCTGCGATGTCCAAGTGGTGATGGAAATGTGCATTTTCCGGAATCCATGCTGGCGCTAAGCTGCTGCTATTTGACGGGATATCTGGGGAGATGAGAAGAGCTTCGAGTGTTTTCGCTACTGGTGACTGGCGGGATATCGGCCTGTACAATAATCCCTCACTCGCGATCTTCGCGAGTATTGGATTGTTTGTCGCCGTTGGTGGCTTCTGCAACTTCTACTAATGTAAAGAGTTGTGGGTGGTCCGAGACTAGAAGATTATGTAGTTTACGAATAGTGCTTCTTTTCGCCTTGTATCTCTCAGGGTGCTTAATAAATCTCCGGCAAAGAGCACGCACAGATTCCTTAGGGTCGGTTATGGTCTCATTTGCAAACTTAATTGCGACTCTATCATCCTTCTTCGTGGGATTGGAGAGCGATCGGACTGTTTACCACAACTTACCTACTCCTGTACTTAAGTTGCAGTTTTTCAGGTGATCTAACAGGTTACGTTGTTAGGTTATGTTGTAAAGATGCTCAAATAAATTATCTCATTCCCATTCTGGTTATGTATGTAAACCAGCAGGGAATGTTGTGTGTCCTCGGGGAAAAAGTTTCCCCTAAACATAAGTCTTATCTATTTTGTTAGTAGAATATCTTTATTTTCTCGAAAATGATTTATAGATTGTTCCATTATATGCTTCTAAGATCATCCAGACTATGTTTATTCAGTTCAAAGTTTTCTCTTAAGTATCTATTATCTCTTCTCAATGTTTGGATTTTTCTATAAGATGTTACGTGATCATTTCTTGCCGATTATTTTAGTTCAGTTTTAAGCTTTTGCAAAGGTAGCATTGCTAACAGTGTCAAAAGCTTTTGACAAGTCAAGCGCTACAAGGATCGTTCTTTTACAAGGCCTCTGCTGGTTTGAACCCTGTGAAGTCCGAGTGGTGATGGCGGTTAATACTGTGGTGGTGCTGTGTATTTTCCGGAATCCATGTTGGTGGTAAGCTGCTGCTATTTGTCGGGTTATCTGGTCGGTATAAGAGCTTGGAGAGTTTTCGCTACTTGTGACTGGAGGTATATCAACCTGAACGATTATCCCAATAATGTTCCACTATTAAAAAAAGGGTGAATTACATTCGGGCAATTTATAGAGCGAGTTACATTCGACTCTCATTTCTCCTTTCACATTCTCTTTAGTTATAAAATAGGTGGAAGGTGATCTAACATTCATAAGGGAGAAAAGAAAGCGATACGGTGAAGAGCGAGAGAGAAAGATAAACCAGATGGAGGATAACGAACGAGTAAGTGGCCGAATGAACTTGTAGCAATGGAGAGTGAGAAAGTATACAGCCAAGGCAGGCTATAAAAACGGTTTCTTGTCTGGATTTACCTGTAAGATGAGGTTGAGGTTGCACCCCAAAGTGGTAAAACGGGGAAAAGGGTGGATATTCTTTCGTGGTTTAGGATTTTCTAGGATAATATCTAGAAAAATATAGGAGTTTGGATTACATCCAGGTTGAGTTTTTTAAAATCTAATAGTATTTCATTTACCTTCTAGGAGGTAGAGGCTTCCAGGAGAAGAGGCTGAATTAATTATTCAGTAGGAGTTGTTAAGGAATCTTGCCGTCAACAGAGGTTGTGTTATAACAAAAAAATGTAATGTTAAGAAAGTAAAAAAATTCAAAAATAAATCGCTACAATGCTACCAACAAAATATTGTTTTTATTTAAAACAAGAATATACCCCGCTTCCAACCCGGAATATTACGAGGTTTGTTACAATTATTACAGAAATCAGTTACTGTATTCAATAAGAGCATTTCAAAAGTTCAAAAGTGAACCAGTGAAAGGCATTTTTGAATTTTCTGTTAATAATTTGTATATCTTATTTTAACAAGATTAATTAATTCCATTTCAATCATATGTATTAAATTTTGCCACAAACAATTTTCACCAAGTTCTCTATATTTCTCAAAATTTCTAAAATATCATTTCCTATTGTCACCCACAATAAAGATTTTCTTTAAAAACATACATACATACATATATTTTAATATAAATATAAGAAAATAAACATAAATTAAACATAACATATGTATATATTTAGGGAAATTAAAATGTCAACTGATCATAAATAAATCTTTTTTGGCGCAAATCATTTGGTATTTTCTATTACTCACTCTACAAAATTCGTGAATATTAGGAATGCGTGAATGTATTTAAAATGGGTCTTCTTTTATTTCTACAAATATTTTTTTTTGAAAATGTACGTGTATAAAAATAGACAGTTGTTAATTGTCAAAAAACGAAATGAAAAACAAAGATTTTTCCATATTGTATTAGATTTCGTGGTGATTTATTATATTTATTTCATTTGTTTTGTACTCTGACTTTTTGCAATTTGTTTTTCTGCCAAAACAGTCAATCATTTGACACCACTCGTACTGGTGTTTTTCTGATTTTTTTTCTTTTTGTTATTCATAAATGGCATAAATAATTTAAATCGAAGAAATATCAATAATCAAAAATTACCAAAAGGAAATGAACACAAAATATATAATACATAACACTGAACAAAATTCATTAGTTAAAGTTAAGAGGATTTGAAATAATATTTAATATTTACTTAAAATGTTTTGTGTTGAAATAATAAAATTTTATACATTTCTTATTAATTATTCAGCATGCTAAATATGACAGCAGTTAGGGAAATATTTATATTACGTGGCTTTTTCTAACACAAAACAAAAAGATAATATTCTTAAAAGTTTAGAACAAATAAATAAGTAATAAATTCTTCAAAGGAATTATCCCCTATAAAATTAGATGCCATTTAGCTTTTTTATAAGAAATAGCATTGGATTTTATTAACTAACGAGCTGAATAATATTGAATAATAATAAAAATTATAATTAAAATTAATCTTTTTTATGAAAAATTCTTCTACAATAAAGGATGTTTCAACATGACATGGAATCCGTTTTGACATGTAATCACTGACGAAATTCTTTAAAAATATAATAAACCATCATATGAACGAAAAAGTACCACAATGTTCCCTAATGAATTTTCATTAACTTAGGACTTAGGACCATGTATCTAAATTAAAAATTATAGAAAATTCAAAAAGTACCATTAGAAGAACAAAAAGGTACCATAAAATATCCTCTTATGGATTCACATTCATTTAGGACTACATATCATTAATTTCATCTTTCTAGGTTCATAATATTAAAAAAAATCCATTAAAAAAAGTACCATTAGAAGAATAAAAAAGTAACATAAAGACCACTCTTGTCAATTTCTTCCCATATTGGACCACGTATATCTAATTTCATGTTTCTAGGTTAAATATTACAGCAAATTCAAAAAGTACCATTAGAAGAACAAAAAAAATATCATAAAGACCCCTGTTATGGATTCTCATTCAATTAATTTCTTACCCTAATTTCATGTTTCTAAGTTCATAATTTTAGATAATTGAAAAAGTACCATTCAAATAACAAAAAAGTCCCTTCTTATGGATTCTTATTAACTAAAGACCACATATTCCTAATTTCATGTTTCTAGGTTCATAACTATAGAAAATTCAAAAAGTACTATTAGAAGAACGAAAAAGTACCACAAAGTCCCCCTTTGTTTCCAATATCGGACCATGCGTATTTAATTTCATGTTTCTAGGTAAAATATTACAAAAACTTCAAAAAAGTACCATTAGAAGAACAGAAAGTACCAAAAAGTCCCTCCCCTTGATTTTATACTCATAGGACCATATCTCTTTAAGTACCACGAATTCTACTCTTGTGAATTCTTATCCACATAGGACTACATTTACTTAATCTTATGTTTCTAAGTTCAATGTGATTAAAAATTCATTATTAAGTTTGAATAAAATGTAATTTTCCGTCTTTACCCCTTTTTTGGTACTTTTTTCACTCATCAAAGTATGAAAAATTATATTCCAATAAATTTCTAAATTGTATTAGAATCCCATATTAAAATCCTCATATGAATATTTCAATGAATATAAAAAAATGTTTTATGAAAAAAGTACCAAAAATAGGTACGATCTTTACCTCTTAAACATTTGAATTTCTAAAAAGTACCGAATTTGTTTTTATCTTTTTTTAAGTTATGATTACGACATAAATTTTATCTATATGTTCATTGGTTTCAAAGATACATATGGTGCCAAAAAAAAGTACCAAAATGCAGTTTTTACCCGTTTTCTCCCTAAAACGGCCGATTTTCAAAAAAAATACCAGACACCTGTCCAATTATTTTTCAACTTTTTTTGTATCATTATTAGATTGCGAGTTATAAGGTTACCGATTTTTCCCGTTTTTACCCCCTAAACATTCGAATTTCCAAAAATCCCGTCTTAGTAGATCTATATGGACGGAGACCTACAAACGTTTGGGCTGTGGGATGATGAATCTGTCAGTCAGTCAGTAACGTTATTCTTTTATATATATAGATGTGGCTTGAGGTTTTATTAAAATTACTACTACTACGGTTTAATATCTTCATCTACAGTGATGCCAAGTGTTAGTTTTAAGTGCTTATTGCTAAAAAAAAAGAAATAATGTTTTAAATTGCCTTTATTTAAGTTTTTCACAATATAACTTATTATTAATATTTCATCATTAAATAAATTCAATGCCAATTAATCGTTCAAACCTTGACAAAAAATTCTTCTTTCCATAAAATAGTGTTGCTTCAAAAACATATGGTAAATTTTTATCAATAAATTTGTTATTAGTAGTCTTTACTTAAATAAATGAATAACCAATAATGTAGTTTTATAAATCTCTTAAATAATTATTTAATATTTATTTATTTATAAATCAAATTATAAATGTACGGGCAAATATCAACAATAATAATTTGATTTAAAGTTTTATATTTATTTCAAGTGTTCTGTTCTGTTCAGTTCTGCTTTGTTATTTATAATTCCCGTTTCGTTTCAATTTGTTTTTTGTTTTTATTTTTGTTATTTTTTTTTTTTTTTGTTTTTTGTTTTTGCTTCATTTAAAAACGGATTTTAATTTAAGATATGAATTTTATTTTAAAGACCAAAGACACGAATTGTTCAAATATACGAATGATATTCAATAAATGTGAATTCGATAAGCGCTTTCAAAGAATAGTTGTATTTAACACAATAAAAAAAAAACAGACAACAACTACTAATACTACTAACAATACTAAAACAACAACAACAAAAAGTCATATATTAAAGTCATAGACATTAGGCAGAAAAAAAAACAAAGTTCGATAAGAAAAACAATATTATTAGCAAATGTTATTTTGTATTTTCCCAATTACCAGCACCCTACATAATGTTAAGGGCAAAATAGTTTTAGAAACATATTTCGGAATTTATACAAGATGCGCTTACTATAGAAAATATTCTGTTTCAAATTCATTATCACTTCTTCTAATCGCTTGCACTATTGGATAAACATATAAACATAACTGATTAAATTTTAATTGAAGATGTTTAATTGAATTTTTTTTTAATGTTATCAAGGAGTATTTTTCTTTATATGGGGAGTGCTAGGGGTCTTGTTGATGGTTAGACACAATAACGGTAAATTTTTAAAACTCCTCATTTACGTGACACACGACTATAAAAGCCAAGACTACCAAGTGATCACTAAAATCGTTATCGCATATTCATTTAAAGAAGAACAAAAGATTATAAAAAGTATCGATCTGTTATTAAACAACTTTAGAAAATAATGGACTTAATAAATAGAATACTATAGTTATAAATGGTTCTGAATCTTACATTTAAATTTATTAATATTGAAGTGAAAAATATAATCAAGGTTGGAAACCGATATCATTATAAATACTGATACTAATTAAAAACCGTTTAAAGTAACAGACACCGATACCGAAATTATTACTTTGTTAAAAATACAAGTATTCAAATACCGTTTCCCTCTGTACCGGTTTATAACGGTATTTTGGAAATACAATTTTTGCAACATAATCTATCTTTTATATATAAAAGAGTAACGTGACTGACTGACTGATTCATCATCCCACAGCCCAAACGGCTGAAGCTAGAGAGACGATATTTGGAACCCCCTAAACATTAGAAATTCGAATGTTTGGGGGTATAAAAGGTAAAAATTGGAAAGTCGGTAACCTTATAACTCGCAATCTACTAATGATATAAAAAAAGTTGAATAGTTAACGTTATTCATTTAAAAATTAATTGGACAGGTGTCTGGTACTTTTTTTGAAAATCGGCCGTTTCGCAGAGAAAACAGGTAAAAACTGTATTTTGGTACTTTTTTGGCACCATATGTATCTTTGAAACTAATAAACATACAGCTAAAATACTAAGAATTCTCAAGAGCAGAATTCGTGGTACTTAAAGATATATGTTCCATTAGTAAAAAATCAACAGAAGGGACTTTTTGTACTTCTAATGATACTTTTTTGAATTTTCTGTAATATTTAACCTAGAAACATAAAATTAAATACGCATGGTCCGATGTTGGAAAGAATTCACAAAGGGGGACTTTGTGGTACTTTTTGTTCTTCTAATGGTACTTTTTGAATTTTCTTTAGTTATGAACTTAGAAACATGAAATTTGGTATATGTGGCCCTTAGTTAATGCGAATTCATAAGAGCGGACTTCGTGGTAATTTTCTGATATTTGAATGGTACTTTTTGAATTTTCTAAAATAATGAACCTAGAAATTAGGGTTATGTGGTCCTAAGTGAATAAGAATACATAACAGGGGACATTGTGGTACTTTTTTTTTTTTTTGTTCTCCTAATGGTACTCTTTGAATTTCCTGTAATATTTAACCTAGAAACATGAAATTAAATATACATGGTCCTATATGGGAAGAAATTCGCGAGAGCGGCCTTTATGGTACTTTTTGTTCTTCTAATGGTACTTTTTGTTTTTTTTATAATTAAGAACCTAGAAAGATGAAATTAATGATATGTAGTTCTAAATGAATGTGAATCCATAAGAGGAGATTTTATGGTACCTTTTTTTCTGATAGTACTATTTGAATTTTCTATAATTTTTAATTTAGATGCATTGTTCCTAAGTAACTGAAAATTCATTAGGGGATATTGTGGTACTTTTTCGTTCATATCATGGTTTATTATACTTTTAAAGATTTTCGATTCCATGTCAAAACGGATTCAATGTCATGTTGAAACATCCTTTACTGTAGAATAATTTTTCATTAAGAAATTAATTTTAATTATATTATTCAATAAAACCCGCGCAACGCCGGGCCAATCTGCTCGTATGATATAATTTACTTGAGGATATAAGAAATATAAAATTATTTTTAATGATAAAAGTATATTTATAGAATTTTAGTTTAAAAATTACTTTTATTGTTTGTTTCTTGGTGATATCGTTTACAATAAGAATATTTTAAAAGGATTTAATTGCCTCAAACATAGTGAGACATCATTTTGATAAAAAGCAAACGCAGAAAAATATTTTATCGAAGATGGGGTCATTTCAACTTATCATTTCAATGTGAATGTAAAGATAGGCTCTTAAGTTATTGCCTGTTATTTGCTTCTATAAAGATATTCTTCTTAATTTTGGTTTCAAAAAGACCAAAAATTTATTTTATCTTTGGAAAATATTATTTAATAATTTAGGATTATTTTTTGTATTGTAGATGGAACATCCTAATGAAGATATACACAATTTTATATTATTTGAACTCGGTTTCAGAAAAGACGTTCGTTCATCATATTTTTATTTTTAAGTCAACTTTTAATAAATTATTTTCGAATATTTTTTTTAATATAATTTTTTGATTCAAATGCATCATTTTTGATACGTTTGATAATAATTGTGCCGAAGTACAAAAAACTGTTTCACATAGTATTCTTTGGATCTGCAAAATTACTAGAGTAACAGTACTATTTAAATCTGATAAAGCAATGATTTATATCTTATTCTTTCCCAGTTATTTAATTAAAGTTTGCACAAATAATTAAAATAATCTGGAAACCCGGGAAGTCGAAAATTTGTTTCCGCAAAACTTAAAAATGTAGGAAAATATTCTCCTGAGCGACTTCAGAATTTGAATTAAATTAAAATTTCTTATTTTCATTTAACTGTCATTTATTATGGCACCACGTTTTGATAATGGAGAGTTAGAGACGTAATTAGTATTTTCTAGTTGTAGCAACAGTAAATGAACGGTTTTTGTCTGTATTAAAAAAATTTGGGCAAACTTTTAACCAATTTTTTTTTCTTTAAAATGTACCGTTACAAAAAAAAAAAATAATTGAATACCGATACCGTTATTCGTTTCGGTTTCCAACCTTGAATATAATTATCACTTTTACAATTTTATCTTCTAACCACTAATAAAGTTGTAACTCTTCCATTTGAGATTTGATAGTTGTTTCAGATTTGATAGTTGCTTCAGTCTGCCCATTTCCTTTCAAAATGTTCGATATTTTTAAACACCTCTTGATCCTTTTCAATTCCTTTTCACAAAAGTTCTTCACTTTACTGGCCTAAGCTAATTTAGATAATTGTCCTCACTTGGTACAAAAACTATGTAATTGTTTTGGTCCATCTCCAAATAGTTAAGTAGTATCATGATGTCATATCAAACCAAAAACATGTAGACCCATTGTGCTCACTTATGAAAGGAAAAATATTTTTTTTTTTTTTTTTTTTTTTNNAAAGGAAAAATATTTTTTTTTTTTTTTTTTGTTTCAGAAAAGAAACCACTGTAACAAATGACTTGCTTGTTTTGCCGCAACTGCATAAATCTTGGCGAGCCTGGAATTATTAAGGAAATTTCGACTGCTTCTTGGTCCTAAACTTATCGTACAATATCCTCGAGCATTATCAACATACAAATTTTGACCAGGAAACTACAAACAAATCTGTACGTTTCATCGAGTATGAAATTTGATTTTAATTTTCGTGCCCTATTATTGGCTTCTAATTTTTTTATAGCATTTCAGTTTAGAAAGTTTTGGACTCTATATATTTTCAACTCCTCTTTAAAATTAATTTTTGGCACCAGTACTGATCTAACAGAGGTGATTTTTTACCAGATGTGTTTGAAATTCTTTTCAATATACTTTCAATTCCTTTAAAAATCCTTTCGCCTTTAAAATATCATATTGACTTTTTTCTTTCCATCAATGGTCGAAATCTCCTGAAACTATTTAATAACATTGCAAACAGCAGGCTTTAATTCGTTGGTCAATTATTTGTAGGACCGAATCCACCGAAAATTTTGTCTCGACTTGTTTCTTTGGTACAAACAACATCTTATAAAACATACGATGTTATACCTAATATTTAATATTACCAGGCATTACTGAAAGACGAAGAATTTTTCTTGACAAAAGAAGTCTCGCCAGATTGCTTCATCGTTGATAGTATTACAAAGTAAAAATAATTTGTTATTCTTTATCGGTCCCACACTCCAAGAAAAGTTTCTAACTAATTGCGATGGATATTGAGTTATCAGAGGTCCAGCACAGACACAGTAAACAGATATAGTGGGATATATGTTGAGATTTTGGAGAATATACTTTGTAATAACAACTCTTAGCTGTCTGCCAAAATGGATATTTTTCGAAGGCTTCCTTATATCTTTTAAAATTATAAGGCAAGTTCATGAAGGTTGACCGTTAATTTTCAATTCTTATTGCTTAAATCTTCATGTATAATAAACTGCATTCAATTTCTCTAACGTTTAGTATGTCAAGATGACAAAATAATATTAAATACCAGAACATAAACATGGTTAAATAATTGCCAATGCAAGCGAATGAAACAATCGACCAAGAAAGAGAAAAAGTGACACACATGTGATCACATTTCCCGGTACGATTTGTAGAATCTGATAGAAGAGTGTACGCTCAATGAAAGAACATAGAGGTAGCTCTTGATTAGTATTTAAACCACTATGACTCTCACTTAATATCAGCAGATCAATGACAGAAAAAAGATACATTTCATTAAAAATTGGAGATTCTGCAATTGTAAAAGGGATAAGGAGAGGGTAATATGTTTAAGAATTAGGAAGGTGTTTAGGTTTCAACGAATGCTGATGAAGGGAAAATACGTATTCCACTCTGCTGGTGTCTAATTATATTCCACACACTTTGCTTTGGTACCGCCAAACAGAGACAACAAGGCAATTTACGTTTGCAAACTTGTTTATGGTCTTTCGGAAGGGATTTGAAACAGTGACCTATGAATTTACAGCCCACTGCTCTATCAACTAAGCTATCGAAATTTTCTACACTTTTAGTTCGAATAGAAGGAGTTCTAAATTGCAGAGTGTTTGTGGACTATAATTAGACACCAGCAGATTGGAATACGTATTTTCTGTTCTACTGCACACTTCAGCAGTATTCGTGTTATCTTATCTATTTGGGTTTCTTTGAAACCTAAACAAGCCACCCGCCTTACACTAGGTGCAATATTGAGGGACTCAGTTAGTAGCGCCAGGGATTTGTGGAAATTCAACCTAACGTCGTAAACGCTGTTAAAGATGTGATTACATAGTGTCGTTATCCGACATCCGTTTCGAAGGACCATAAACAAGTTTGCAATCGTTAATTGCCTTGTTATCCCTGTTTGGCGGTACCAAAGTAGAGTTTAAACACCGCTACGCACTTCATCAGCATTCGTGATGTCTTATCCATTTGGGGTTATTACCAAGATTATTATTGCTTGTTTATTAGCAAAGTGGCAATAATTTCACCAATTTAAATAAAAATATTGAAGGGTACCACAAATTCTCCGCAACCCCATCAAACTCTTGATATTTTTCAATGATAGAAAAGGGTGCCTGTTATAACAACACTAGACGGAAATTGATTTTTTATTTGGTAGCATTTGTTGTTGTTTTTTTTTTTTTTTTTTGCTGATCAATTGGAACAACTTTTTAACATTTCATATATATTTTTAACATTTTTTTGCTTCCAACCAAATAATTTTTTTAAAAAAATGTTCATAATAAACACTTTTGTTTACAAGATAAAATCGTGTAAAATACTCAGGCTATTGTATACAGTTTTTTCAATATCTTTCCAATTGACGAGACCTATTATGCGTCTATAAATTCTATTGTATTTGTGTATTGGCAGACATAAAGTACAATCGAAAACACCTACACATACGCACACAGGGTAACAAATACTCTGACACACTAACTGATTCACTAACTCAATAACTTTTTGAGTGAATGAATGAATTCAATGCGGAATAGATAAAAAAAATATATATTGAACTACAATTGTATCATTTATTTATTAAGTCAGTCATAAATATAATAATAAAATGAAAATAAATAAAAAGTACTTTGATAGTGAAAATTCTTTGGAAATAAAAAATTAAAGGCCTCGCACAAGACCAAGTTTTTTATTTATTATCTTGTTTGATTTTTTTTCATTTGTATTTGGGTGTAATGAGAAGTTTTTAGTGATAGATTGTTTATTTTTTAGTTTAATATTTTAAAACCACGATGTCAATCACTTTTTTGTTGTTAAGTGATAATTGAAGAATTTACTATTTTCCATGAACTTTTGATGAAGGGAAAAAAGTGGAATTGGTAAAAAACAAGGTTACTTGTCAGGGAGTTTAACTAATGACATTTTTTACTTAATATTTTTGCAAATATTTTATGTAATTTTCCGTTGAATGTATTAAAAACCTAATATACTTAGTTTCGAATTTTTAATTCTTAATTTGGAACAGATTCGATGTAGCAGCTTTTGTCAATATCAGCCTTTTATTGTCAGCCAGTGATGTCAAATTTCCATGCAAAGTAACATGTTTGATATGCATGTCCAAATGATAAAACTCTATTTTTAAAATGATTGTTTTTTATTGCAATCATTATCCTCAGCTTTTACGATGATAATTTACAGCAAATGCTTTGTAGACAAATTTATGAGGAAAGTTTCGGCAAACAATCCGCTAAGACATTGAAGAAATACCAAATCGGCAGAGAAAGTAGTTGATGTTCAAGAAACAATCATTGATAAAAAATTTCTTTTGGGCAAATTTGAACTACAAATACTCGTGCCTGCCGCATAGCTAGCGTCTAAATCAATATTCTTTTATTAAAAAAATTTATAAACATATTTTGAAGAGAAATACTTCGAAAGCAATTAACAAAAAGTATAAAAGAAGAACATCCTATCAATCACAACCATGAGTAAAAAAAGAGAACTTCTGCAGTTCTTTTGCACCACTAAGTACTTCCTTCCAATGACAACACAATGTTAAATTCATGACTTTTTTAACACTTTTTCAGTTCTGGGTATGGTCGTGAATAAGATGAGACACCACCATGAGCAACTTCACAAACAACATTCTGTCTGAGTGATTTAAGGCACTGGTTGTACTTTCTTGGGCGGTGCAATGAATTCACTAACAAAATCACTTGATTTGTTCCACTAAAAATTTTATTTTGGATTTTTCTAAAGTCGATATTATATATCACTCAAATACTAGTGGATGTGGCAAAATAACTGAAACTTTAATCTTTCAGCTATCATTGGATTTTGCAAAAACTTTGACTTTGAATGTTCTAGACCTTAAGCCCAAACTACATTTTGAGTATTCATCAACAGCATCAGCAAAAATTATCATAACATCTAGGTAGCAACAATTTACAACCACAATCTTGCTTTATACTACTTGTATATTTGAGTCTCCCATTTCATTGCTCACTCTCTTTACTTCGCACTCAATCTGAAAGCAGAGAAATGAATTTAAAAACAGTGCTGCAAACTAGTCTGGAACAAATATAATCGACTGCATTGCTAAGAATGTATTCTGAAATAACATCCGATTGTATAGTGCATGAAATTCTCGATGTCAAAGGTATTTCATATAGCGGTGTGGTTTCGCTTTGAAATGATCTGCTGGGTCTAAGAAAGTTGAAAAGTTGAAAGTCTGAAAATACCGCAAACGTAAATGTGTGACAACTTCAAAGGATTGCTTGAAGTTGTTTAATCACAATCCGAATGAATTTTTGCGGCATTTTGTAAATGTGGATGAAACATGGTCTCATTACTGTACTCCGGAGACCAAGCAGCAGTTTAAAAAATGGCTGAACCTGTTTCGAAAAAGACCAAGGTAAGTTTGTCGTCCAATAAAGTGATGACGACAGGGGTTTGGGATGCACGCAAGATAATCCACATATATTACCTTTAAAAGGGAAGAACAATAAATGGCGAATATTATGCAGACTTATTAGACCAATAAAATGAGGATTTAAAAAGAAAACGACCCCATATGGCCAAGAAAATAGCTATTTTTCATCAAGATATTGCACGGGTTCACAGGTGTGCATTCTTAATGGCTCTATGAATTGGGCTACGAATTTGTACCTCGTCTGCCATATTCTCCCGATTTGGCCCCTAGTGACTACTTCCTATTTCCAAACCTAAAAAAAATGTCTCAGTTGTAAGAGATTCAGCTCCAACGATGAAATTATTGACCAAACAATTGCCTATTTTAGGGACCTCAAAAAATTTTTTTTCTTTTTTTTATTTTTTTGGAAGGGATACAAAAACTGGAGAAATTATATTCCTCAATAAAAACACTTTTTGTAAATTTTAAAATTGCTTAACCAAACCATAATCACTTCAAAACCATCATCACTTTAAAAATCATATTGCATTTTTCGCCTCATTTCAATAAACAATCACTAAAAATAAAAAAGAAACCAAACCCAAACAATAACAAAAACATATAAATGCTACAAATATTTAATTATTTTATATACAAATAAAAAAAAAAAAAAAAAACTTTTTTCATTTGTAGTCCAATGTACAAAAAAAACATTCAATTTAATAGGTGTTGGTGGTAGTTGAATCAATGAAATTTCATCATTTCATTTCCATAAGTTTACGACACTATTTAAACAAATAACAATTTTGTATTGTTTTAGTTTTAAATTTGTTTAAAATACTTTTTTTTATTTATTAAAAAGAACAAACTTTTTTCTATTGTCTAAAATATATTGTGTGTATGTGTTTGTGTGTAGGGGAGGGTGATTGTTATGAAATTGTACCAGAAATATAAATGAAACGTAACACAATGTATTAGTACTCCGTTGTGGAAAGTTTGCATTTATGCAATTTCTGTTGAATTGAAAGAAAATAATATTTAGGTCAACAATTCACGTACATTGACGTAGTTTATATATGTATGTATGTATATTCTTTAAAGATAATGACCTCGGTAATTGAGACATTGTTTGCGGTAAGAACACTGATTAAAAACAAAAAAAGCAAAAGATTCATAACATTCATTTTTTAATCATTTGCTTGGAAATAAAAGACATTTCATAGTCATTTGTTAAAGACAGAAAGAAAAAAAAAAAGAATGTATTTGCTGTTGATGGGAATATTAAAACCACATTAGATTTGCAAGAGAATAGTTAAAAAATTTAATTGCAAATATTAGAAACAAGTTTGGTGTGCTTTTCAAATTTATGAGAAGAGAATAATACGTGGTTATGAGTGAGGATTGCAGATTTTTTTAAATCAATTTTTATATATAATTCTAAATATTGCAAAAGTTAATTTTTATTCCTTAATATAATGATTTATCATAACATCCACTAGTTGAACTTGAGATATACAAGGCCGTATAGACATGCTTAAGGATACATTACTCTAACGCGAATGTAAACGGAACGTAAATATAGCTGAGTACTTTGTTGTTATTTTAAACTCATCAAATTCAGTGTTACATATAAAATATATTTTTTAAAAAATATTGTCGTTTAAAAATCGCTAGATTAAGTCAAGTGTTTTTAGGCAATCACCCCTATTATGTAAGTCGTTGTCGACGTCGTCGTCAATTCGTAGTCGTTGTCACGTTGTGTGACGTCGACTTGTTAACGATAATTTAAAGGAAATAAATATCTTCTCTAAATATTTTGTGACAATTGTTTATTTTTATTTATTATTTATATACAATAATGAGTTTTTTGCAAAATAAATTAGTGCATATAAGATATACAAGTGTATTTTTGTTTTTGTTTACTACTTTTGCTAAAAAGGGTGAAGTTTTATTTACTTTAATGCATGTTAATGTGATTTTTAGGGTTCATATCGGAGCTATGGTCAATTATGGGACGACCTTTACGAAATTTGGCATACAGATACGTATATAAAACTTATTTGTGATAAATTTCATTAAAATATTTTTATTTTTAAATTATTTATGAGATTAAAAAATCTATTCCGTTATGAAATTTGTATGGAGACCAAGTGAGATATTGGTTTGGCCATAAGCAAATTCAAGAATCCTTCGTCCTTGTATTGTACAGCATATGTACAAAATCTCATCAATTTATCTTCAAAATTACGACGAGTACTTTGCGCTTTACATGGGCTGCCAGCCGACCAGGTGAAAAGACGGACATGGAAAAATCAAATCAGAAAGTGATTCTGAGTCAGATGGAATACTTTAAGGTTGGGATGGTAAGATTTTTTCTCTGCGGTAAATACTTATGGTAGAGTAGGGAATAAATATAAGGATACACAACATATTTTAAATAATGAAATAATAATACCTCATTCTTAAAATTAGGTCTTTTCCTTCACTTTGCCAACTTTCATTCTGAGTCGACATCAATAAATTTGTCGATAGAATCAGAGTCATTTCAAGTCGACATTGACTTTAAATCGACTTAGAAAATTAGAAAACTTTG
>MINK01004601.1:0-10131 GCA_001735545.1 Phormia regina
GTGTGAAACAATTATTTATTATCTGTCTATAAACTATTTTAAATACGAGTATTCAGCTTTTTAGCATATTCAAGAAAATATGTTTGGTGTTGTTGCCAGGACGATTAATACAATAGTTATGGTTGTAAAATGTTATTTTTTTTATTATTAATTATAATTAACATTAGCAGTAATTTATACAACATAATGGTTAAAAGTAATAAAAAATAAAATAATATGTAATTTTTAATGTTAATTTTGTTATCGTCCAGGCAAATCTAAAAATGAATTAGAAGATGAAGTCATACTCTTATTTTGTCATACTTACAGAATACTTAAGACTATAAAAAATGAGTTAAAATTTCATTAGTCTTCATGTGTAATTTGAAAATAATGATGGTCATGGTTTTTACGTTGATGAATTTCTTGCATGTGTGCTTAAGAAAGTAATAAGTCATGAAAAATACCAAAACCGAAAAAAGAAGGTGCAGTACTATTTATTTAATCTTTTAAACGGATTTGAAATGAAAACGAAAGCATGTTTTATTCACTTTATTTTTCGCCAAGTCACACCTAAAAGTAAAAACATGCTGTTCTTCACCTAAACAATCAACGAATTATATAAAATAAGTTTCCTAATCTAAAATTCCAAGAAATCTCACTCCTTTGTTTTCAACATGTTTGCAAGTAAATTAAATAATTATATAAAACTTTCAATTTCATATTATTTTTGTTTTTAATAAATACTTATTCACTGTGTGTGTGTATGTATTTTTTTTTATTTCTTTTACAGGACAATTATAATGTGTTGCATATTGCATCCATGTATTCGCGTGAGGATGTCGTAAAATTGTTGCTGAACAAACGAGGAGTTGATCCATTTTCAACGGGAGGTGTAAGTAAAAATTTATATTTTTATAGAACAGCTACTTAAGTAATGAATTTGTTTCATGATATATATTTATAAACTTAATATGAATAAAATTTGGATAAATAGAAATTTTAAATAATTTATATTTTTACATCACTTTGACTTATTATTGTTTCAAAATTAAGAATAAAAATTAGTTTTATGCAAGTACTTATAAAATAGATTAGTCTAATCGTTAAGTTGCTAAAATACTATTTTTTAAATGTTTAATATTTTCCATATAAATTGTTTTAATTTTTTTTGTCTAATACATTTAGAAAAACGTAAGTTTTATTTCAAGATAAGCATTTAATTTATTTTAGAAGCAATAATAAATTCCTTAACATATCTGATATACACTTACAATTATCCTTACACCCACACACAAACTTCATATACACTAACACTAATACTCAACAAAATTTCCCGCCTAAAAACCAATAAAAAAAAATCAGTGAAAGGAAAAAATCAATATAATAATATAAAACGTCACCTCAAAAAAAATAGTTCATTAGTGTTTATTTAAATTTGCAACAAACTAAAGTTAAGAATGCGCTCATAAGAAAAGTTTTATAAGGAACTTGAAGAAATAAAAGTATTCCCAAGAAATTCCTGCGTGTCGCTTTTATCAAAGGTCAAGCTACAAAATTAAAATTATTGTACATGCAGCGGTGTGGCTTGCCACAAACAATAACAACAGTAGTTTTTGATTTTCTTTTAAACTCTAAATAAAAACACTAGTATAATTTGTTTAGCTTTTTTTTTATTTGCTCGTTTGAAAGGGTCATGTTCAACAAGAGATGCATTAATTTAATGTTTTTTTTTTTTTTTTTATATGAGAATATTGTGTGACTCGATTGCATTAGACGTTGATTTTTTTTCTAAAGAAAAAATGCTATGGTTTGTGGCACATCACTAACGAACGTCAAGTTCAACTTAATTATTTGTAACAAGGTTTGATGTTCTTTTGGATATAATTTATATTATAAAATTTTAATTAAAGAAACAAATTTTTAGAGAAATGAGGTAATAAATCATTTAGATTAAGAATTTATTTTTTTGACAAGTACATACATGTACCTTTAACTCATGTTGTTTTACAATTTCGATGCAAATTTTTGTTTAACCCATTTCCAAACACTGTTGCGTCTTTGCATAAGTAACTATACCTATAATACAGTAAGTAATTTAGTTTGAGATCAATGGTAATGTTTTATATGTGTGTACATGTACATATGTATATTTAGCTTGGAATGTTAACTGAATTATTTTAGAAAAAATTTGAATTCCGAGAAATTTTTACCCTCTGTAGAGTAACCTGTGATAAATGATGATAAAAATGGTTATATAGAATATAAATTAATTAGTCAAAGGAAAACTTGATATTATATTAGGTCGAAGGACAAAAAATACGTCTCCGACCACCATATTCTAATTGTAAACGAGATGATGCACAAACATATAATCAAATTCCATATGGATTAATATTCCAAATGATTCAACGTACACTGAACCAAAAAGGTACATAAATGCAATGAAAAAGTTAATTACTTCAATTAAATTTTGATCCTATGTACAGGTTCAATAAAATAGTGTATAGCCATATATTAATATTAAAATTCAATGTAAAAGTTTATTGATAAAATTTTATGTCAATGAACGTGTTCATTAAATAAAATAAATAATTCCAGTGAACAGTACATTGATTTCAATGAACTCATATTTTGTCCCAATGAAGTCGTATATTGAAAATACTACATGTTAAGAAGGCAAATTCCTGCTTCAGTGCTCGACTTTTCCTGGGAGAATAAATTTCTATTTATGAATAATTCGAACGTCGATATTTTTTATAACTTATTAACTTTTTAATATTTTTTTATTTTAGTGCTATAAGCACTGGTTTCAATGTAATATTCATAAAAGCGTTAAGTTTTTCATTTAAATTTAATGAATCTTTTCATTGGAACAATGAATTTGTACATTGGATTAATAAATACTTGGAAAAAATTATGAATTACATTAAATGTACCCCATAATAATTTTTTCAGTGTATAACATAATGCAGAAGAAGAATAATTTTTAAAAGTCAAATAAAACATTGTCTATCTCTTGTATAAGTTAAACAATATATCTATCCCTAATTAACCATAGATACGTATTGCTATTTTAGTTTCTGATATCTTGGAAACTTAAATAGTTAAGTACACAAATCTTTCGCATACCAAATTCCATAAATTTATATTAACGTAATCGTGTAGTGGTTTGAAATGGGTTTAAGAATATAGAAAATATAGATTTGAAAATTATGATGAATTTCATGAGAAAAATAAGAATTATTTTTAGGCAAATATATATAAAAAAATATTAAATAATATATAAAAGAAAGTGATTAAAATATAATTTTTATCAATAACAAAAACTTAAATATCAGTTCATCACACATTTTTTCGATTAAAATCGTTTCGTTTTCGAAATCGCTTACTTGAATATCACCATTTGTAATTGATTACGGAATCTTTAACATACAGTGTTGGAAAAAATTATAAGGGCGACCTTTACTTTCGCTAACAGATGCCAACAGTATCTTTATTCTTATTCTTAAATTAAATTCAGACGGGTTATCAATTAGAAATATTGCACAGATAATAAAGTGTTCCAAAACTAAATTATTCATTGCCATTCATTAAAAAAAAGTCATGAAACTAGAGGCAGAAAACGTAAAATGTCAGCTCGTTTTGACCAACGTTTAGTTCAACTTTCCAAAAATAACACCTTTATGTCAACAAGTTGCCTTAAAAATAAATTGTGTGCTTCAGTGATAAGTCGAACAATAAGGAATAGGCTGCAGGAAGTCGGATTAATGGGACTCAATCCGAGAAAAGTACCACTGTTGAATAAGAAAAAACTAACAAAAAAGGTTGGAATTTGCAAGGCAACTCTTGTGCCGTAAAAACTGGAACAACGTACTAGGGTCAGAAGAAACAAAAGTCATTTTATTTGGATCTCACGGAAAATCATTTGTACGTCGTTTTGCAAATGATGAATTTGATCCGAAATATACCAAAAAACCGTCAAACACGGTGGTGGTTCTATAATTCTATGGGGATGTTTTTCGGCCTCTGGAGTTGATTCAATATCTTAGATTAAGGGAAAAATTAATGCTGCTGACTATATAGATATTGTACAGAATAAAATGCTTCCATTTTCTCAGGATAAAATGCCACTAAAATGAGAATTCATGCAGGATAATATTCCCAAGCATTCCACTAGAAGCGTCGAAAGGTGGTTTCAGTAGAATGAGGTGCTGTAATGGAGAGGTCGTCCCAATCACCGAACTTAAAACCCATTGAACATCTCAGGGGAGTCCTCAAAAATAAAACTGATAGCTTTAAATCGAAATATAAACAAGAGTTTTGGGAAAAAATCAAGAAACTTAATTCTCAATTCCGCCCGAGGTATGTGCAAATCTTGAGGGATCTATTAATCGCCGTTGTCAGGAGGTTATATAAAAAAAGGATCTTTAAAAAAAATATTTTTTTTTGTATAAGGTACTAGATTTTTGCTTCATAAGTTAAAATATTTAAAGTTATTTAATTTTATGTATATACTTTTTATACTTTTTTATGAAAAAGTAAATAAAAAAAATAGAATATATTCAAATAAGACGAACAAAATGTATTGGAAACATTAAAAAAATTTGAAATTTATTTGTTGTATTCTATATAAATTGTCGAAACAAATTTTTCGTTCGCCATTGTAGAACAGTACCTTAGTGATATGATAAATGTTTATAACTCCTTTACAATAAACCGGATTAGGAATAGTAGTTTTTCTTGTCCCAGAGTAAATGCTTTTTGCATTTAATAGTAAAGATATTGCTCCTTAATATATTAAAATTAAAAATTAAAATCAATCCTAATTAATTAAAAAATAAAATGAGTCCTAAAATTGCATTAAAAATGCATTAATTTTTGGAATTTTTAAATTAATACTTTTAAAGTGCTCATGTTCTTCTTATATAAGCGATTAAAATCATTCAAATCCTTTAGAAACTTTTGAAGATATTGAAGTTTAAAGTTGTACAATTTTGCAATTTTTTCGTGAAATTCGTGAATAAAGGACTTGTAGAACTTTCTCAGCAACCCTTTCATTTGAGATTTTATAGTTGTTTCAGTCACTTTCTTTAAATAGTCTGATCTTCTCTTTTTAAAATCTTCAATATTTTTGAACAGCTCTTTAGTCCTCTTCAGTAGCCTTTTAACGAAAGTCCAATATCTCTTTACTGGTCTAAGCTACAGATAATTTAAAGAATTGGCCTCTCTTGTTACAAAAACTATGTAATTGTTTTGGTACCACTGCAGAGCATTCTTAAGTCGGGATTCACACACAGTAATTTTTCTTGCCGCAATTCTGATTTTGTAGACGAGAGAGGTAAAGAGAATGTAAAACTTTAGTTTCCTCTTTCCCCTCTCTCCTAGAAACACAGAATTGCAGCAGGAAAAATTGCTGTGTGTGAACCTGGGCTAAATAGTAACATGACGACAAATCGGATCAAAAATATGCAGACCCATTGTGCTCTCTTATGAAAGAAAAAATATTTTTTTTTTGTAAACATTCTTTGTAGTATTTTACGGTGCTTATTTCCCTGCAACTGCATAAATCTTGCCATTCTTTAGAAAATTTCAAGAGTTTTTCGGTCCTAAACTTGTCTTAACTTATCCTCGCACATCATCAATATACAAATTTTGACCAGGAAGATGCAAATAATCTGTTAGTATATGAGCATTTTACAACAAGAGAATATTTATTTTAATTTCCACGCCCTATTCTTGGCTTCTACATTTTTTTTCAGCATCCCAGTCATGAATATTTTGCTCTTTATATCTCTTCAACTACGTATTTCCATTACTTTTTCGTACCAAATAGTCGCATACATAGCAAACAGGAGAACTTTTCTACTAGATGTGTTTGGAATTCTTTTTAATATGCATTCAATTTTCTTGGACTTCAAAATATCACAAGGGCCTTTTTTCTCCCTGAAATATGTTTTCAATTAATGATCGAAGTAACCTGATACTATTTAATAACAGTTTGTCTGCAGATAATTAATTCTTTGTTTAATTATTTGTAGGACCAATTTGTATTTTATGAAATTGTTTAGTATTTTATAGCGCGTACATCCTTTTCGTCGCTCATTTTGATTAAAATCATAATAAATCAACATGGGTTTTCATTGAAAATAATAACTGACATATCTTTTAAAGATAACTAGATGAAACAAAATTTTAAATATTGCTTCGGAAACAGGTTACGAGGCAAAACGTGTGTCAAGATTTTTCGATCACACTACTTATATTATTATACCCTACACCACCATAAGTGGTTGGGTTATTATGCGTTTGTACTGATGTTTGTAATGCATAGAAATAACTATCCCACAGCTACCTTAAAGTATACTAATCGACCCAGAATCACTGTCTGAGTCGATTGAACGATGTCCGTCCGTCCGTCAGTCCATCTGGAAGGCTGGCTGTCTGTCTATGTAAACCTTGTGAACAAAGTACAGGTCACAATTTTGAAGATATCTTAATGAACTTTACCACAGATAATTATAGGACGAAGAATATTAAAATTGGTTATGATCAGTCCATTATTTTACCTAGCCCCCATGTAAATGTCATTCCGAAATTGAGTTTTAACACTCAAAATTACCTTAAAAATAGAAATTAAATTAAAAATATAAATTTAATGCAGATCAGTTTTATGTAAGCGCAAATCCCTATGCCAAATTTCGTAAAGATCGGTTTACAGTTGGTCATAGTTTCCATATAAACCCTTCTTTCGGAAATCACCAAAAAAAAAGCATAAGTACATGTTATCTTATTTATTTTTCACTTTATACAAGTATAGCTCCATTCCCGATTTTTGGTACACATACGCAAAGATGTAGGGTATCATATGATCGGGTTTGACCAACTATATCTTTTTCTCTCGTTTTTATTTATGTTTAAGAGATTTTCCAAATATTTCAGGTAATTTTCTAATAACAATTTATTTGATTATATCGCCGAAATGTGTGGCATTTTTTTGTAGCAAGTACTTGTTTTAGTATTAACTTATCATTAAACAAATTAACATAAATTTGCATTTTCTTTTTTTTTCAATTTTATATTTATCTCTAGACAAAAAAAAAAGCCAACAAAAACTCTTTTTATCTACTACCTCTACAAAAATTATATATATCTTCGTTAAGTAAATGACCTCTTAATCCCTTCCGAAAGAAAAGGTTAAATAACAGTTGGATTTGTCAGAAAAAACCTAAATACATAATAACTACTTTAGAGTAAAACCAAAGAAAATTACTAAAACTAAAAATCTAAACAAATTGTTACAAGTGGCTGCCACGATCTTTTTTTTTATTACATTACTTATTTCTTACTAAAGTAAAATATTTGTTGAACCACTAAACGACCTTCACTTGTTTAGTCAACAAGCTACTAAAGTAAACTATGGAGGGAATATTTATATTACTCTGTAACCAGTTCAATTTTTCCCACCTTAATCAGGCGTTAAGTGGCTAAAGCTGTGTTCGAATTAAGTCAAGAAATGAATAATGCGGAAAACAAAACAAAAAAATAATAAAAAAAAAATTAAACACAAAATTAATTGTTGTGGGAATATTTTTTTTAATAGCTATTTTTTTAAACTAGTAAGTAAAAAGGTATATATGTAAATATTCTTTAAGCTATTTTTTTATTTAGTCATGTATTTAATGTAATATATAATTTGTTTAAGATAACTATACGATAACAATATTTTCTAGATATTTAATTATAAATATTTTAAGATTTAAGATTAATTTTAAAGCTTTAGGATTTTATGTGGCAATAAGTTTGTAGTGTTTAAAATCAAATCTAGTTAATATTAAAAATGCCACAAATTGTTATAAAATTTAATCACAATTAATCGTTTTAACATTTTGTTATATTTATAAATTTATAATCAGGTATATATTTTAATATTTTTGTTTACCACAATATAGCTTTAAGATCACTTCGTTAGCTTTCCATAAATATTAATTTTTAATAATTATCTACTGCCTTAATATTGATCTTATATTTTCATTTAAACTCATCACTGACTTAAAAAAAGTATAACTGACGGAATTTATACATAATAAAACAACTTTTCAATATTCAATATAATTGTTTTCTCTATGGCTTGGCTCACTTTTGATTTGAAAGTAAAATGAAAACTAAAGCAGAATTTTATTTTCTTGCCACAAATCATGCTACAAATCATGCTACATCTGTATGTAAAAAAAAATATTGAAAATATGTTACAAAATAAAAACATATTAAATCATCAAATTTGTTATTATGTGTTTCTTTTAGATGAGATAATTGTTTTATAAAATTTATTTCCGTAAGAAATTGGACATACATCCATGTGGATACATTATTTTTTGTTTGTTTTTTAAATAATCCTTAAGTTTTTTAAATGTCTATTAATATTGAGATAAATAGGTTATACTATAAAAATAAAGCATTTCCATATAGAAAAATTAATGAATTTCTTACAACTTCTTAGCAAAACAAAAGGTCCACAAGTACCCCTGAAACGATATAAAGTAACTTCAGGAAATTAAAAAAAATAATTAAAAATAAAAAAATTTTTGTCGAAAATTTTTTGGGAAAAAATCTGTAAATTCTGATTGGCTGGTTGGATCTTCATGTAATTTTGTACGAGCATAGGAAAGGAGTTTTTAATGTGAAGTTTGATAGGGCTACGAAACATACCCTTCAGGGGCGGAGCTAAAAGGGCTCAAAGTGGGTAGCTCTGGCATAAAATTTTTTTATCACTTGCAAATTTTTGTTTCTCGTTCGATTTCCGTGATTTAATCAATTCTAAAGTGGCATGGTTTCGGTTCTATAAAAGATATTGATTTCAATTTTTTCTATATAACGAAAAATTATATGAACAAAGCAATTTAGTGAAGATGAAAAAAATAAAGTTTATACTTTTTCGGATTTTTTAAATTAAAGTAAAATATTTGTTAAAAAATGGATTTTTGAGAAACTTTAAATATTTTATCTGTAATAAAATATTTGCTATTAAAGATATCTTAACGAAATTTTCAACGGATGTAGACTTTATAATATAAAATGAGAAACTAAAATGCTTAACATTCCAAATATGGGTTTTTTCACATTTTCGGCTATAAAATCCACATTTTTCCCGAGAACTTTAAACAACATATCACAGAATCTTAAACTGCATTCATTTGCCGATTCCTGCTTTGGGATTTGAGAAAATATATGTAGACTAAAATCAAAACTTTCATATAAAATGGGTCAAATTCGGGAGGGTGCGTACCTTTTCTATTTGAGCTATTTTGCTTGGTTTTTATTTGAAGACTTTTTTGTAAAGATCCCTTTCAGAAAAAGTATAAAATTATTATATGTTGTTAAAGAAAATTTAAAAAAAAAATAATGTAGATACTTTTTTGCCAAAAAATGTCTTAATTTTTCAATTTTTAAATTCAAAATCGTTTATTTTTAATCACGGTAAAGATATCTATCCTGTTTCCCTATGTCGAACGAATGCTTTCTTTCCCCTTCTAAGCGAAAGAAAACTGATTTGAGCTTCTCTAACTCACTTCTATGCGAACAGTGAGTCGAACGAAAACGTAAGTGTTTTCATACAAAATTGTGTTTCTGTATGTCGAACGATAAGAATAAAAATGTCAAAATTAGTCACTTGCTATTTAGCTTTTGACTGGTTGATTTTTCCAATGGAAAATAAGAAAATTATCTACCCGGACATTGCAAATGTTTCTTAATCTTGATTCAAAATTCAATTTAAAAAGGAAAAATTTTTAAATATTTTGTTTTTATTATTTTCTTCCTTTTTCATTTATTTATGTTTCTTGACTTGGTTGCATATACGTTTAACCAATTTAGTAGTATTTTTAATATTTTATGAAAAAAGATTACTCTGCATAAAAAATAATATAAAAACCAAGGATTGATATTTTGTATTAACTAATTTTTTGATTGCTACGCAGAAAAAAGTCACCAATTAACAAATATATATGAAAATAATTTATTCAACCAAAAACTTAATCAAATTTGCACCTCTCACCAAAACGATTATATCAACTAAAAACTATAAAAAATACAAAACAGAAAAAAATTCCCAATTAATAAATTAATTATATCAATCAAGTAGATGATTGAATG
>MINK01004611.1:7973-18530 GCA_001735545.1 Phormia regina
TTAGTGAAGTTTATAACCTTACTAATAACTTTTAGTAAAGTTTATAACCTTTTCTTAAATAATGCCTTCAATTCTATCATGTTTTAATCATTTAATAATCTCATGTTATCATAAATATAAACAAATTATATCATATATAATTCCATTTCATCATATATAATTCAATTTCATCATATATATAATCCAATTTTTTCATATAAATGTTCCCACACAGCAGTTTCTCTTGCCGCAATTCTGAGTTTATAGAAAGAGGAGAAGAGAATACTAACCTTTTACATTCTCTTTACCTCTCTCGTCAACAAAGTCAGAATTGCTGCAAGAAAAATTGCTGTGTGTGAATCCCGACTAACACTTTAAAATTTAATAAGTCACGGAAAATTCCACAAACATTATCCTATTGTGGATGCAGTACATGGGAAAAACATGTAACAACACAAATAATTTGTTCCCGCAGCCAATGTTCGTGTGTGTGTTTGAGCAAATATACCCAAAGAATTTAATTTTCCATGACTTATTAAACCTTAAAATGGCGTAGTTTCGATTCTATAAAAGATATTGACTACAACAAAATATTTTGAATCGGGCGAGAAACAAAAATTTGGCAAGCGATTAAAAATTTGTTATGTCAGAGGTGCCTAGCTTTGAGGCCTCTTAGCTCCTCCCCTGAGATGTTTATTGTGGCTCCTTTCAAAACTTAATATTTTACACTCTTCTGCTACGCCTACTCCTAATTTCATGAAAATCCAATCAGCCAATCGAAAGTTAAAGATTTATTTCCATTATGCAGTGAAATCATAAGGGATGCTAATAGTCTTAATTAATTTAAATTTTGATTGAAAATTATTCTCTTGATTTTCTAAAATATAAAATTTTAATCTCAATATTATAACAACAAAAATTCATCAACTTAGAGCATCTTACGGGACTCGTTTTTTTTTAATATATTATTTTTTATTATTCTCCCCCACATCAGCTTTAACTAATGTTTAACGGTATATTTTGACAGATTAATGATGACATTTGATAGATTACAAAACTTTCAACAGTTTGGATAAAATATTATTTTTCTATACAAATTTACATAGAAAACATTTATTTGAACTTATTTGTTGGTAAAGAACAAAACACAACAACATTAAATATTTACAATAAATGTACGTTTATACATATAAGGAATACCACATAACTGTCTCCATATATATATTTTTTTCCATACCAATGGATTAAGTCGAATTTCATTTAAGAAAAAATGAATAATTGCCAATGTACGTATATGTCATTAGGTATTTTCATTCAATTTTTGATGTCTGAAACTGTATTGTTGAAGTTTTCTACGAAACAGCACAAGGAATACCAAAATGTCTACTAGAGAGGATAGAAGCAGGCCTACTTAAGAGGGTATTTTAAAAGTTAATGTTATTTAGGAGTACAAATATATTACATTAGTAAAGTATTTTGGAGCATAGCTCCTATCTTAATATTCTTTGCTTTGTGTACTTTTTCTGTATCCTTAAACAGTTTCTTATTAATCTTTCTAGAAAACGCAATAAGTTCATTCAAATAAATGATTGTCTTGTATATTCCAAAGTATGAAGTTTATTTCTTGTTGTGCGTGCGTACTTTGGTCACCAGCAACATCATCAGCAGCAACAGCAACAGCCATCATTTGTTCATATGGAAATGTTACTTTTTCAATTGTTGAAGTTTTTCTATATTTTTTTTGTCGTTCCTTGTTTGTGGAAAAAAATGTCTATTTTGACTTTTTTTGTAGGAATAACAATTTTTCGTTATATATATATTTTTTCGTTGAATATTTTTTCTTTTCTTGTCATTTGTTAAGTTAGTTATTGGCTCTATGGTTGTTTGGTTGTTGATTTCATTTCATTTCATTTTGTATTTTTAGTTTAATGGCTGGTTATTTGCTACAAGTTGTCTTTTAACTAAATTTCTTGTCAATTTGTGTCGTTGTGTGGGCAGTTGTTATAAATCACATTGTGTGACAGAAATTTTCAAATAGAAACAAAATTTATTTTAATGAACTTTTTAAATAAGAAAATAAAATCGATTTATTTTATCTTATTTTCAAAATATTTTTTCGACTTTTTTTCGTTTCGACCACAATATGCAAAAAAAACTTTGTACAAACACAAGAAAACCTAAATGATTTATTTATTAAAGAGAATTTAATGAATTTTTTATTTATGGATTTCCGTCAATGTGTCATATAAAGTAATAAAATCTTTTATATTCAAAAATATAAATTAAAAAAATTTTCAGAAAAAATATGTATTTCTTTCAAAAAAAGAACTTTAATATTAAATTTCCTGTACCATTAATTATTGACTGACTTTAAACAAAAGTTCCAAAAAAAAAAAACCAAATAGCATGTGCGACACCAAACAGTAAATAACATGTGCCACAAATTAAACATGAACGCATATGCGAAAACAATCGCCAACAGACCCTTTAGGCTGTCAATCGGTATAAATTTGATTAAATTTCCACAATAAAAAAGAATACAAAAAGTTAAATTACAATATGAATACAATATAATTGTTGCAAATTAACAAGCATCCGTATGTATACAGACTTAAATAACGTTATATATACATATATATGTTTTATTCAGTCCAACCCAGTCACTAGCCATCCATCTATATAGAATCTCTCCATATGTTACTAACAAATAAATAAATGTATAGCAGATCTTTAATGATACGAAAATAAATGCGAAGGTTGTGTTATAAGGAAATTATTTTAGTTAGAAAATCAATCGTTATATGTAATATTCGGCTCAGCTCTAAATAATCACCATCAAGTTTTTATTAGGTGGGTGCTAAAGAGGACGGTCAAGCTCATTTTAGATTTCCAAGTTTAAATCGACACTGTGAAATATCTGTAGAAAATTTAGTTGAAGAGATATCAGAGGAAAAGTGTGAACTCAGGCTATAACGGACACCCTTTGTCCCATAACTTTTGGTCCTCCTACGTGGTCCCATTCGAAACCAATACTGCTTTCAAGGTGCTTACAGACTAGATCGAAGTAAATAAATAAATAAATAAATAAATAAATAAATAAATAAATAAATAAATAAATAAATAAATAAATAAATAAATAATTAATTAATTAATTAATTAACCGAAATAAATAAAAAACCGAACTAGAACTGATCTAGGACTGAACAAGAACTGAACTAGACCTGAACAAAAAATTAACTAGAATTGGTCTAGAACTGAACTAGAACTGAGCTAGAATTAAACTGGAACTTAACTCGAACTGATCTGGAACTAAAATTTAACTGTTCTAGAACTAAACTGGAACTGATCCTGAACTGAATTGGAATTTAACTAAAACAGATCTAGAACTGAACAAGAACTGGTCTAGAATTGAACTAGAATCTATGCCAAACTGTTTTAAAATTTGTAGCACAGCTTAGCTAGAACTAAAGATGAATTAAAACTCATCTAGAAATAAAGTGAAATTGAACTAGGACTGAACTAGAACTGAAACAGAACAGAATTAGAGCCGAACTAGAACTGAACTAGAATTGAATTAGAATTGGACTAGAACTGAACTAAATCAGAACTAGAACTAAACTAGAACTAGAAGTAAGTTAGAACTGAGTTAGAACAGAGCTGTTCTAGAATAGAACTGAATTCGAAATGATGTAGAACTGATCTTGAATTAAGGTGGAATTGAATTATAACTGAACTAGAGTTAATTTAGGGTTGATCAAGATCTAATATGGAACTGAACCTGAACTAGAATTGATCGAAAAGCAAAAGTGATCTAGAAGCAGGATTGAGTTAGACATAGAACTGCATTATAACTTAAATGGAATTTAATTAGACTGAATTGGAATTAAACTAAAACAGATCTAGAACTGATTTACAATTGAAGTAGAATCGAGGTAAAACTGATTTAAAATTTGTAGCAGAGCTTAGCTAGAACTAAATTAGTATTGAATTAAAACTAATCCTATTTCAGTCCTATATCAGAACTATTTCAGTCCTATATCAGAACTAATTTAAAAATGACCTAAAACAAAACTTGAACTGAGTTAAGGCTCAGCTACAACTATTTCTAAATTATGTTTAAACTGGAAAAAATTTTTAACAAAAAATGAGCTAGAGACAAAATTAAAATGAGGACCCACGATAAGTGATCGCGTTGCTATTTTTAAATATAATACACAGATTTGGAAAACTTCAAATAAAAAAGATTTAATACAAGACAAGAACATTGTAAATTAGATTTTATTCATTATCACTTATTATTTTATTGTCCAGATCATTTTTATTAGATCTATACAATAGAATATTCATGACACCAAGGTAGTGCTCTGTATTTAATGGAATCGAAAGAGTGTCATTAGAAACAGCGGCTATAAATCGTAATGCGGTCAGAATTACTTCATATTACTAGAACTTTATAAAACAACAACAACATATGTAGAATGAAACATTTTTTTAATAAAAACGATAGAAATTTATGAGTACATTCTGCAATAAATTGGACTTAACTTGATTACACTCAGGATGGGATGCCCGGGAAAAGTTGTTGGCAGTTCGGCCCATATAAGATTAAATTGATTACTGCTTTACTATAGATTGAAATTCCATTAATATTGAACTTTAATTCTATATTTTTAATTTACTCTTTCTTCCGTTTAAATATTTTCCAAACAACCCTCCAATTTGGAACCATATTGTTCTTTTAGTATTGTTTAAATGAGCGAACGTGTTCTATTGACTGATAAACTGCCCCCGCAATTGAGTCAATTTACATTCAATTCATTTTCATTTAATATCATTTATTGTAATTTTTTATGATATAAGCGAAAGTACATATGACATTTTCAAACAAAGGCAACTTGTTTGGAAATATGGAACAAGACAATCTGTATAGAATTTTAACAAGTTCGAATAAATGCAAATTGTTATAAAGGAATTTAATAATTGAAATCAGTATTTTACAAATGATTTCTTATATTGAACAGTGATTTAAGTGACTACAAAAAGGAGAATATTAAGAGAAAATAGTTTAAGGTCCTTCGAACCGGATGCTAGATGATAAAACTGCATATACATATATGCAGGTAATATGTATATACAAGTTGTTCTCTTAAATTTTAAATTAAGATGTAAAAAATTTATTTTAGCAAATTTTAGTTTATTTGTAAAAAGTATTTAAAATATTTAAAAAATGTCATTATCTCTCTAACCATAGACAGTGATACAATATTTAAAGCTAAGCTCTAGTAATTTTCCTTTTATTTCGTTACATTTCTATATCGACATGTTGGGGATACTTTTGTCATTCACAATTTCAATTGACATTTGTCGTTGATTGTTTTCTTTGTTATTGTTGTTGCTATTTTTATGTAGATTATTGTCTCCAATTGCTGCTACATAATATTATTGCAATTGTCTGTCATTATTATTGTTATTATTTGTGTCGCTTGTTGCTGTCATATTGTATTTTAATTATACACGCGCCGTTCATGAAACACTTACACATACATACATACTTACATCTACTTATATGATTCTTTCTCAGTCATTTGTTATTATTGTTTTTGACAGTTTTAGTGAATTTTTGTTTTATTTTTAGTGGGTTTTGTTTAAATAAAAAATAAAATACGTATAAGAAATAAAAACTTGCTATTATTAGTGTTTTGTAAAATGTCGCCTAAAACTCGCTTTCAAATTGTGTTTTTTTATCTGTCAGTCAGTTTCTCTGTCCGTTTGGCTGCCTGACTTACTGTTTGTTAGTTTGATGGGGTCTGAGTGGTTGGCAATTTTATTCGAATTCACAAATTCAATGGATTACAACGCCATCTAAATGTTTTGAAAACAACATTTTATTATGATGCAATGCCCTCCTTTATTATTATTATTTTTTGCTTCTTTTTTTTGTAACTAACAAAGCCATTGTTATCATCGGCAACAGATCAGAGATGCTTTGAAAAAAAAGCTACAATGAAAGCAAAAAATGATGGCCTTTATATATAGTGCATATTAGGGTAGTTTCATTTTAAATATTAGAAACGTATAGAGAGTGAAAATGAATTATGTTCTGAGCTGCAATTCGGTTATTAAGCACATTTTCCAGATATAGAGTTAATATTAGAAGCTGAATAAAATTTAAACAGGTAGAGATATTCCAATGAAATTTTGTCACAATATAGATAAGCTTTATTTAAAATAAGGGAATTAAAAAAGACTATCATTTTTTTAGTATCCAAAATTCTAGTACGGGAAAAACTTCCCGTACTACCACCCATTTTAATGGTAAAAAAGTCATGTAAACATATTTTTTGTAGGGATTTTTAAGAACTTTTTACCTGTAAATTTTTTTTTTACATTCAAATAGCGAATGAATTTTTGGAGAATTTTTAAAAAATTACATAATTGAGGTGACCAATTTTAGAGATCTACCAAATCAACTCGAAAATACCTTAGCTAAGACCATATGAAGTTTTATTAAGATGTTCACAAGTTGTCGAATTTAAAAAAAAAAAAATCGGCGGCGAATTTTTACAAAATTACATACTCGAGGTGACTAACTTTGAAGATCTACCCTTTACTCTCATGGCTCACTAGGAGCCTGTACTTCACAAAATCAAATCGAAAATACCTTAGCTCAGACCCTGTGAAGGTTTATTCAGATATCTCTAATGGTTCACAAATTATACATTTTTTTCGAAAAAAAAGGCGGCGAATTTTTACAAAATTACATACTTGAGATGACTACCTTTGAAGATCTACTCTTTACTTTCATGGCCCGCTAGGAGCCTTTACTCCACCAAATCACCTTGGAAATATCTCAGCTCTGACCGTGGGAAATTTTATTTTCATATCTCTAACGGTTCACAAGTTACAGAATTATTAAAAAAAAAAACAATTTGGGACCACTACATTTCATGGTGGCGAATTTTTAAAAAAATACTTGAGGTGACCAACTTTGAAAATCTACCTTTTATCGTGTGGACCTTTAAGAACCTGTAACCTACCAATTCAAGTAGGAAACATCTAAGCTCTGGCCATGGGTAATTTTATTTAGATATCTTCAGCGGTTCACAAGTTACAGAATTATTAAAAAAATCAATTTGGGACCACTTACATTATAGAGTGACTACAGGATGATGTTTCTAAAAAGAAAATCGTATTTCAAAAGATTTCAATTTAATTCGACAACTAGTTTAAGAAATACATATTAAAGAAAAATTAGCTTTTGGTCCCAATGTGCATCGCTGGAAAAATGTAGCCTTAGAGCCAATCGTATTTTTTTTAATAAATCTTTATCTCTTAAACCAATGTTAGGATCGAATTGAAATCTGTAACGAATATAGACAACTTTGTCCAAAGTTGGTTACTTCAGGTCACCATCGCGTGGACCTTTAAGAACCTGTTACCTACCAATTCAACTAGGAAACTTCTCAGCTCTGACTATGGGTAATTTTATTTAGATATCTCCAACGGTTCACAAGTTACAGAATTATTTAAAAAAATTGATTTGGGACCTCTGTACATCATAGAGTGACTACAGGATGATGTTTCTAAAACGAAAAATCGTCTTTCAAATAGATTTCAATTTAATTCGACAACTAGTTTAAGAAATACATATTACAGAAAAATTAGCTTTTGGTCCCAATGTGCATCGCTGGAAGAATATAGCCTTAGGGCCAAATTTATTTTTTTTTTTAAATAATTCTGTATCTCTTAAACTAGTGTTAGGATCGAACTGAAATCTATTGAAAGCTTTAGAGGTGAACCTGAGCTTTCAGAAAAATAATTTTGTAGTCATCCTGTAGTAGGACAAGATAAGCAACAGTTAAACAAATCGTAACTTCTATGAATCAGAAGCGATTTAAAAGATTTTTTTATATATCTTTAAAGAGAACAAAAGAAACTATTTACAAACTTTTTACAGTTAAAAATATATTTACGATTATATATTAATTTATTTAACTCTATATAACTCCTGAGGTATGTGAATTTGTTTGAAAATATTCTGTATTTTCCTATACATTCCGAAATAATATACGGAAAAATATTATTCGATTATCTCAATTCGTTTAGCCGCGAATAATGCTCAATATCAGCCCTCGGAAATATGTTATAAAAAATTAAATTTGAAAAAAAAGTATTAAATTTTTTTTATTTTCTTCATAATTATTATTAAAAAATATCATTTCCTTAAAAAAGCTCATGAGTTTTTTTTATAAATTTATTGATAATGTTAAATTGAAAAATATATTTATATCAATTTGATATTAAACTGCTTTTCCTCTGGACAAGCATGAATGGAAGAGGGCAGATTTTGTAAAAAAAAATTCTTTTTTTATTGCATAAAGAAAACTTATTAGCATTACATTTTTAAATATTATTTTTTATGTCCTGTATAAAATATATACCAAACATTCATTCTTCCTAAAATTATTTAAAAAGCTTTAAAAACTAATTTTTAACAATTTTTCAAAAATAAAAAGTGAATGAAAAATTTTGTCATATTTAAAACTTCTGTGAACTTTGACACTCGGTAGCTTACATCATATTATTAAAGGGTGACTAAAGGATGACTTTTCTACAAGCTTAGATCCTCCCCTACAAGTTTTCCTTACATTTCAATACGTTCCTATTAGTAGTTTAAGAGATACAGATTTTATACTATTCTGCCACATGAACCCCCCTAATATTCATTGAAACAATACTGTTTTTACTTTGTGGTTAGCTGTCGATATATTTTTTGCAACTTTTTCCATTGCTTATTGTTTGAAAGTTAACAATTTTTTTCCTGTGCAACTTTACTTTACACCCAACTCACCTTTTCTTTTCAATATTTTATTTATATTTTTGCTGTTTTATTGACAGTTGCTGCTTTTCTTCCACTCGCTGAGTTTTCTTCTTTCAAAAGCTGTAATAAAACCATAGCAATCGATTAGACAGGCTTTTCTGAAAGCCATACAAAAAAAGAAAACACAACAAAGCAAAACAACACTACAAAAGCAAAAAAAGATAAAAAAGGAACTAAAATAAAACAAGGAAACTAAAAACAAGTTCAGCCCAACCCTGCACTATTTTAGTATTTCACCTTATTGTTTTGCCGCTCTTGTCATATTGTTTTATTTGAATTGTCATATTGTATACACATACATACATACATACATACATACATACATACATACATACATACATGCTATTTTATTTGTAACAAAAGTCTGCTCCTTTTATAGTTTTGTCAGTCATATAGCCAGTTAACCATCCATACAAACAAACCATTCCTTAGGCTCTAGAGAGTACAGCGTCCAACTAACTACCTTTTTTTTACATTTCATATGAGCTTTTCTTTTCTTGCTTTTCTTTTGTTTTGGTTTTATTTATAACAGGGTGACATACAGACACCATAATTGGTTTGTATTTTCAAAATGATCCTTCTTGAATATATGTTTGTAGCAGTAGCAGCAGCAACAATAGTAGTAAATTGCTGAATTATTCAATAGCATCTTACGCATGCCCAATTGTAGTCTGTGCCGGTACATTGTCTCCCTGGAGAGTTACGCACTCATCCGCCTTTTTAGAAAAATTATGGTTACTCAAGTGTACTTTTGCTTTTGTCCATTGTCTTTTTCTGTTGGATTTTATTGTTATTGGATTTATGGTGAAGTTTTATATGAAATGAAACTAATTTTTAATTGAATCTCATTGGATTTGTTAAAAGTTGAAAGGTTTTTCCCAGAAATAAGTTAGGAGAGTAAAGATTTTACTTTGAAGTTGAAATAAGTAAATAGAAGAGTGTTGAATTTTTTTAAAAGAAAAAGTAAAAATGAACTTTTCAAGAAAAAGAAAAGAGACCAATTGGCACTTACAAAATATATCAAAAATATTAGGAGGTCTAAGAGCTAAACTTGACGCCATTTTTGATAAAATCGAAAATCTTTAGGAAGTAGCTCGGCATTAGTTAAAGATCTCACAAATAGTTGCTAAAAGGCCAGTGGAATGAATGTTTAAAGGATCTTTGGAAGAAGTTACGAGGATCACCTTTTTATGTACCTAAAACAGTGTATATTATACCAAAATTTTTTGCTAAATCTTGTTATTTTCATTAATACAAAAGACTGCATAGTGGGGAAGAATAGACAATTTGACTTTGGAAATAAATCTGTAACTTGTAATAATATGATGGGATTTGCTTGAAACTAGGTACAGGTGTACCAAAGGAGAATACAATGTTAAGTTTGAAAGCGTGACAGAACGACAGAACCCTCAAAGGCGGAGCTAAGGGGGCTCAAAGTAGGGTACCTCTTATACAAAAAAATGTTCTATCGCTTGCCAAATTTTTTGGATTCTCATTCGATTTCAAATATTTTTATATATTATTGTAAGCTAAAATAAGGTTTACAAAAAACAGGGCTGCAATTTCTATTTATGTTTTATATTCTGGCGTTTGAATTATTAAGTACCTCAAATTTGCTTGTTCTTGGTCCAGTTTGTTTATATACACTGGAGCATATTCCTATAAACGCACACTACTTTTTTTTTAAAAAAAAAAGG